>JAZGTJ010009613.1:0-15999 GCA_036877575.1 Botia almorhae
TAGCATGCGGGAGTTAGAAGCGTTGTTAATTCTGTGATGGAAATATGTCTTTTTAGCAGTAGTGACAGCAGCAGAGAAGGAAGCCAGAAGAGATTGATAAGACGTGCTTAAGTTGTGCAGTGTCATCTGTCTTGCGTCACATGAGGTAAACTGGGGGCCCGGTCCGAAACAATGTCGTCTGGAAGTCTGTAGAATCTACAAACAAAATTGCACAAGATTTCAGCAGTCTCAAATGCAGAGGGAAGTTCGGGAAGGGGCACCAGTTGACACGCCTTGGAAAAACGATCTACTATCATGAGGATAGTGGTATTGCTTTGGGGGTTTGGCAGGTCTGTAATGAAGTCAATAGCGATGTGGGACCAAGGCTGGTGTGGGTAAGGGTTGAAGGAGTGTGGCAGGTAACTGTCTGGGGTTTTTAGAAACCTGACATATTTAATAGTGTCGCTGGGGAGGTTTGGCCACCAGTATGTGTTTTTGAGAATCTGGATGGTGGCTGGTACCTGGATGACGAGAACTTAAGCTTTCATGCACCTGAGTGAGACACGCTTTCTAAAAGGCTCGGGCGAGGTTGGCGGGGCAAGGGGTGGGGCAGGGTTGTGACTCGTTCACGTTAAGTATTTCTGTGTGTAGATCCTACTGGACTGGGGCAAGATCTTCTCGGGAATTATAAATTTGGTTGACTGGGTTTTAGGAGCTTCTTCAGACTGTCTGGAGAGGGTGTGGGCCTTAGTATTCTTGGAATCCCGACGGTATGTTACTGTAAAATCAAAGCGTGTGAAAAATAATGACTATCAAGTCTCAAAATGCTTCAAATGCTTGGTGGTTCAGAAATACTCTAGGTTTTATGGTCCCTGATAACTGTGAATGCGTGTGCAGCTCCCTCTAGCCAATGTCGCCATTCTTCTTATGCAAATTTTATGGCTAGCAATTCTCTGTTCCCCATATCATAATTTTGTTAGACGGGAGAAAGTTTGCAGGAAAAAAAGGCACATGGGTACATTTTGGGAGGTGTACCATGCCCTTGGGATAATATAGCACCTACATTGTGATTTGAGGCATCAACCTCGACCATAAAATGGAGATCGGGATCTGGATGATGTAGAATGGGGGTGGTTGTAAAACATGCTTTAAGATCAGAGAATGGCCTGGTTGCTTCATTGTTACAAATCTGTCTACCGGAATGACGTTTCGTGAGTTTGGTTAGAGGGAAAGCTACAGAGCTAACACCCAAAATAAAACAGCGGTAGAAGTTAGCAAAACCAAGGAAACGTTGCAGCTCTTTAATAGTCTTAGGTAGTGGCCATTCAGTTACAGCCCGGACTTTCTTATCATCCATGGCCACTCCCTCATGACTGATTTTGTCAGTCAAAGGAATGAAGTACTTGTAGTGTGAAATTCACATTTCTCTACCTTGACGTACAAGTTATTTTCTATTAAACATTTAAATGTTCTTGGAACGACTCTGAGTAAATTAAAATGTCATCTCTGCGAACGATTGCCCATATTTCGAGCATGTCACAGAAAATATTGTTTATGAATGACTGGAAAACGGATGTGCTATTTAATAGACCGAACGGCATCACTAAATATTCATAATGTCCAGAGGATGTGGAAAAGGCTGTTTTCCACTTGTCCCCCTCTTTAAGCAGTTCTTAAATCTAACTTTGTGAAGAATTTGGCACGGCAAAGTTGTTCAAAGGCCACAGGAATGAGAGGAAGTGGATAACGAAATTTGATCGTTACATCATTTAGACCCTGGTAATCTATACTCAGTCTCAGTCCCCCGCCCTTCTTTTTAACAAAAAAGTAGCTGGCTGAAGCTGGCGAGTTGGACGCGCAAATGAAACCATTAGACAGTTCTTCTCCAATATACTTCTGCATAGCAGCGGATTTAGGTTGCGACAGAGAAAATATACGGCCTTTGGGAGGAGTTGCACCCGGTACTAGATCAATGGCACAGCCTATGGCTCGATGCGGTGGTAATTGCGAAGCTTTTTGCTTACTAAAAACTATGGCTAGATCAGAATACTGGGGATATTAGACTGTGTAGTCGGTGGTTTCTTGAGGGGAACTGGGGTATTGAGAAGGGGAACTACTTTTTGTAAACAGGATTCATGACAGGCTGAACCCCAGAAAATGATCTGACACTCCAAGAAATGAATGGTTTGTGCGCGCACAACCAGGGCAGACCCAGAATGATAGTGTGTGAGGGGGATGATATATCGAATAAACATATGTCTTCAGAGCGAAGCACGCCTACTTAAAGTTGCAAATTCTCAGTTTGGTGCTCCACTCTTACTATTCGTAGGGGGCGACCATCTAGCACTTCCACTTCTAAGGACGAAGAACAGAGAGTTAGTGGAATGTGAATTCTTTGGCCGAATTCAAGAGAGATAAAATTAGCTGCTGCTCTGGAGTCAATTAAGGCTGAAGTGGTTATATTTATATATATATTTATTCAGTCGCAATAAGTGACACAGGTACGAATGACATTGCTTGGTTGATTAGAAGTGGAAGAATCACTCACCGGGGGTCATCTTGAGATGGGTCGAACAAGACCATAACGGAAGCGGTGTTCACGCTCTTCGAAGAAGGGGCAAATGTAATTAATTTGCATGGGCTCGGAGGAAACGGCACACTCTAATTTGCATAGGCTCAGGGGAAACTGCACACTTTACACACATCAAATCAGCAGGGACACTGAGAGCGGATCAGGTTGTCAATCTGAACAGAAAGCTCAGGTCGGGGTTGAGTCCTTTGCGGTAGAGCAGCTTCAGTGTTCAGCTTTCCTGTAGCTCAGTGGTTAGAGCATGGTGTTAACAACGCCAAGGTCATGGGTTCGATCCCAGGGATTGCACATACTCAATGTATAGTGATCAATGTGTAGTATAATGCAATGTAAGTCGCTTTGGATAAAAGCGTCTGCCAAATGCCTAAATGTAAATGTAAATGTGTATCCTCTACCAAAGTGGTCTGCGCAGCGAGTGTGCGAAAGGTTAGGGCATATTCCACTGTTACCTAAAATGTTAGGTTTTTCTGGGTAAGTGACAACAATCGTTCACCTGGACTTAGTCTCTCCGACAAGTGCTCCTTAAATTGTTGTAGAAAGGAGTCGAAGGTGGGAAACACAGAGCCATCTGCTCTCCAGACTGCGGTAGCCCAGTCTGAGGAGAGAGCAGACAAAATCCGTTGGGTAGAGAGCAGGTTGTTGTGAGACAAAAAGCGAGCACTGAAGTAAGAAACCCTTGCACCTTGAGGGGTTACCATTAAAGGGTATTGCGGTGACCGGGTGACTAGGTGCTGGAGGGGTTGCTGCCATTGTCGATGGAGGGAAAAACAAGCTCCCTGTAACTCTCATACGAGCTCGGTGGAAAGATGTCGGATGGCTGCTGGATCACTTGACGGCGATGTCTTCTGTAACAGAGACTCATGGACAAGGTGGATCCACGTGCAGCTCTTTATTAGACAAAATCGTAGTAAAGCAGGCAATGGTAAAACACTGGCAAAAAGAGCAATGGGGATGGGACAAAATCAGAACGAGTAAACAGGCGGTGGTCAGGGCACGCAGCAAACAATCAGTAACGCATTCCAAAGCAAAAACAAGAGGCAGGCAGCAAACAGTCGAACACAATAAACAATCCAAATAACACCAGGTGATCAACAAAGGATAAGCGCTCTAAAATGTTTGACATGTATTGAAATGTAGCAAAACAAGACATCGCACTGAACATACACAGGTTCGGGGTTTAAAAACTTTAAATTTAAATTGATTATTTAAAAATATTATTTTATTAAAATAATAATATTAAAAATGAATATTAAAGAAAATATTAAAAATGCACCCCCAGCTCTGGCCCACCAGTAATATCACTTGGCCCACCTTGTGTCTCATACCTGACGAGCGCTACATTCCTTGGAAATCTGTAAAGTTTTTTGCTGATATCTGCAGGCGCAAATGAGGTTTGCTCATTAGTCATTTCCTCCCTATTCATGGTTTTCCATTGTCATGATTTAACATCTAAACTATGACGTTGATGGTCTCCAGCACTCCCTGCGACCCCAGCAGCGATAAGCAGTATAGAAAATGGATTAATAGATTTAAATGTTGATTAAAACTTCATTACAATTTACTAAATGTTATATTAAAAATGTCTTCCAGGAAGTCTTACATTTTAAACTGTTTTTTAAAATGCAAATTTTCCTAGATCATCTGATACACTTTATTCACTTAATTTTAAAAGACTGAAATGAAATAAATGTAAATATAGCTGCAAGCAGCGATAACAGGCTTAAGCACAAGATAAGGCATAGATTTCACATGCACTTCACTACAAAAATAAATGAGGACTATTTCAAAGTCTGTTTTAAGTAAGTCAGTTGTAAGTGACAAACGTCACGCCAAAAATATATTACCTCACCATGGCAATCCCTTCACAATTAAACATCTTTAGTGTGTTGGCATAATAGTTGCCAAATTTGGTGACAATCCCATAAATCCTTTAGAAGGAGTATTTAAAAATTCATAGTCTGGAATTGTCAGAAAATCCACATACAATCCAAACTGGAACACTTGGCTTCTTGCCTATCTTTGCCTCTGGGCTCTCATCTTTTAAACTGTCTTCTACATTTCCATTTTTTTAGTCCTTTAAGGATTTTCATCAGGGGGAGGATGCTGAGCTAAAAGTCATCTTCAGCAGACCTCTAGGCTTGTGCCAGGCTACAGTCTTGTCTTTTCATTCATCAATCCCCTTTGCATTAATGACAAATTAATTACTCAGTACGTGACGCTGAGGAAATGAAATAGGAAACAAGTAATTGCTATTGCAATTTAATTATGACAGGGTCGTAACTTATAAGGACATTGAAAATGCATTTACAAATGGACTTTGCATTTTCATTTAAAATTTGCAGATATTGTACATTAGCACAAACGCAATTTGCATTTGTGTTTGAATTGTGTAACAACTTTTACACCCACAAATAGAAAACACAAACGCAAATGTAATTTGCAAATACTTTTTTAAATTGTCATCAAAAAAGCTCCATACCTGTAGGTTTCTCAAACGTCAAAACCCTGCTTTGTTGGTGCATGGCATTGTTAAATAGATTACTTAAGTTTATTTACCAAGATTGGTGTAAAGAAACAATTTCCAATTAGTGTTGGATGTCTTAAATCATCACTGGAAAATTGGCCTCACTAGGAAAATCATTTTCCATAGAAAGGTTTGACTGTCAGCGCACTACTTCACAGATATCTGATTGAATCTGTTTTCTTTATTGTACCAGTAACAAATGTAACTCAACAAGAAATCTCTGACTTTCACTGTTCCAACAATCTGTGAACCATCTTTCAGGAAATTAATACTTTTTGTGTAAAAATGGACAAAGTTTAAATCAATTTTTAACATATGGGCTTATATAGATAATTATATAATTGTTGCCTGTAACTTACACATACATAATTTTACAATGTTTTAGATCGTAATTCATCATTTTGAGATTGTCATAAACTAACACTTAATCTTGCCATCTTTGATATTACAAATAGTAACATAAAAACTTGTACTTATTTTATAGTTTGCAACTTAACTTTACCTTTAAACCTTTAAATACGCTGCCTATATACTAACTGGTGCTGATGATACAGAGCTGGCCCTTGACTCTCGTGTTTTACGTGTGGAGACTGTGACAACGCAACATGAAATACCAACTGTAGCCTCTGGCAATTCATCATCCTCAGTCCATTCATTAAGATTCGGGTTATACACCTGGATACATTTTTTGTACTTCTTCTCAATCTCATTCCAGCCACCTAGGAGGTAAATCTTGTTATTTAAGGTTGCAGCACCCGCTGTGCTCACCCCTGTAAGCAAGGGGGCAACGTAGCTCCACTGACCAGAGTGAGGGTTATAACATTCAGCTGGCAATACATCTACCCTCTCACCACGCCCACCCAGTTGGCTTCCGCCGAGAACATAGGCACGTTCTCCAACGGTAACTGAACAATGCCATCCTCTTGGGGTGCTTAGACTGTTCTTGTCCTGCCAGCTGTCAGTGGACGGATCATAAGAACAAACAGCACGTGAGTAGGCATTGTTAATGTAACCACCAGTCACCAAGATCTTGCCATCAATAACTGTGCTAGCGTGGCAACATCTAGGTACTTCCATTGCTGCTTTCATTTGCCACTGATTAGAAGATGGAACATAGCACTCAACAGACGCCTGGCAGCCTTCGGAATTACGTCCACCCACAGCGAACAGGAGACCATTGAAGGTGTTAAGGCTAAAATGAGTGCGCTTTTGAATCATGTTAGCCAGGTGGATCCATGTGTTGAGTCGGGGGTCATATCTAATAAAAGAAAAAACATAGATGATCTATTGCTTTGTAGACGTATGTCAATAGCCATGAATAAAAGAACATTGAAAAGAAATGATCCTACCTGCAGAAATTGCTCACGGCATGTTTTGCTTGGTTCCTAGCATCATTCTGGTCTTCACCACCAGCCACATATAGGAAGCCATCCACAGCAGCCACACACTGGTTAAAGCTCTTTGCAGGCATCTCAGTTAGCTTATTCCAGATGTTGTCCTCATCTCTGTACAGAATGTCCTTGCTTAGAGATTTCTCTGTTAAGGCAGGTCGTCCACCTATTGTGAGAAGCACTCGGAGGCCACCACGGACCTTGGTTCTTCTGGACTGCAAGATGTTCTGCTGAAATGGCAGCAGATGGTAATTCATGGCATCAACCAACAGTCGGTGGCACTCTGGATCTTGCATCATCCTGGGAACATTTTGCACATGATTAACAAGGTCCTGAGGTGTGATGGTTCCAAAGCGAATGTTAGACAGCAGGTCAGGAGCATACTTCAGCCGCTTCTCATCAAAGTCCAACCACTTAACTGCAATCTGGAAAGCGGTGAGCTCCGAAGGCAACTGAAGTGAGTCATCCATGAGGAATTCACTAATCTGCTCATAGGTAAGCTTCAGGAATTGCTCCATCTCTGAGAACTCAATGAAATTCTCCCGCATGAACTTCTGAGCAGCTTCCTTTGTCTCCTTTAGATTGTATGTGTCTGCAATGTTGACGACATACATACAGTTCTCCACACTGATCTCTCGTATCAAGAAATCGCTGCACATCTTTACCAAAGTGTGTATCTGCAACATCATGGCTGCTGAAATCGTGCTGCCGATGGTATATAAAGACAATGTAAGTTTTCCAGAATAGGCATATGTGATAACAGTAGCCAGACCAACTGGAGACAAATCATTGACGTCAATTTTCTTTAGGGATGGATCCCTTCTGAGCATGTTTTGGATGTATTCACTGCAGGAAGCCATCACAATCTTATGAACATCAAAAGATTTGGACTTAGTCGCTACAGTCAGATCACAGAGGAAGCTGTCCTGCCTCATGTGGCCAAGACCCTCCAGGAGGTTTGGTGCATAGACAGGGTCTGTGACCTCTGTTGAAATGCAACTAAAGCCATTTCCACCTTCCAGGAGAGTGTTTAGCCCATTGATTTTGTTGGTGGGGCTGTCCTCTACCATTATCGTCATCTCATTGATATCAGCTTTATTTTTCTTAGCGGCCTTGTTCTTTTTGGGTGCCATGACTGTAGTAAAGGGTCACAGCCAAGACCTTGGAAGAAAGTGTGATAACATAAACATTTTCAAACATGCACATACAAAGATTTGCGTTTGCAAGTATTTACTTTTCAAAAAGTATATTGCCAAATCCCTTACAAAAAAGACACATGAACTTCACATTTGTAAAAACGTGATGAAAAACGAAAAAACATCACCACGTTTCATATGTGACTCCATAGGTTTTTCCTTGAGAATTTACATGGGATTCACATGAAAATGTTCTAAAATCACATTGTACATTTGATAACATGTATTTTTGTGAAATTCATGTAGACGTGATAAAATGTGATCAGATAAAATGTGTGGTTTTGGAACATTTTTGTGGGAATCCCATAGTCACCCATGAAATCACCAGTGAAACATATGGTGACATGTTTTTCACGTGGATCACATGTTTTTGCTTGGGGAGTTCATGTGTCTTTTCTGTAAGTGGCAAATTTAAAAGTTTGAAAAACATTCTTTGAAATATTGATCAACTTCAATCAATGCATCTTGCCCAAGCCCCTCTCCCCACTAACTATATACAGTACCAGTCAAATGTTTAGAAACACTATTTCTCATGATCTTAAAAAATGTGAAATCTAAAGCCATTTACTTCAATTTTAGAAAATTGCAACTTTTGTTTTAAGGGATGATTTGGATTAAATAACGATGATTTGGGGAAAGAAATAATAAAAAATGTAAATGCATTGTAATGTAAAAACATTTTTGTTAATTACAGACAAAGGTGGGTACATTGAAAATGTTAGAATATAACCTAATAGAAACCTAACCTAAACCTTTAATTTATTTTAAATTATATTTAGTCACAACACAATTCCCAAAGTTCCATTTGTGTTATTTAATAGTTTTTAAGGATATTTAGTATTATTGTAAAATAGTATATGTAGATGGTGGGAGATAGATATGGGTTTTTATAAGACCTTTCAGAACTTTTACATGTGTCTCCTTTATAATCTTAATATTTTAAATCAAGCAAGAAAAATAACAAATTTTCAGACTGAGTCAGCCATCTTGACTCTGTAGAATGACAAATGAGGCTCATATTTAAAAACCATATGCCATGCTTCTAACTATTAGTGACACTCAGAAGCCAAAAACAAAGTAAACCAAAAGTCTGGTAAAATGTATAAATCTTTATAGTGCTTATATACTTTGTGTAATGAACTTGAGAGTGGATATTATCACACCATGTCACTCCAGTATTCCTTTCCCTGCATCTGTCACAATTTATCAGAACTCTGGCCAAGAATAGAAACAGTGCTGCTGTGCTGCACTGCTTTAAAGTTCCATTTATAGAGTATGTCATTTAAACCAGTCTGTCCTTACAATACTTTAACTTCATTGGTATAGGTAATTATTATTTTGTGTATAAAAATATAATTTCACCTTTGATAGGGTCTGTAAATGCTGTTATATTGAAGTGTCATGTTTAAGTCACATAAAAGGCTTTAACTAAATCTTTATAAGCTATAGTAATAGGAAAAAGTAATTTTTTATTTAAAGAATGCAAATGTCTATAATGTAAAAAGAAATGCATTTATGCAAGTTATATACAAATTATAAACTGACTTCCAGTTCAAATCAAGAGGTGAGTCAGTTAAAAAAAAACTGTTTAAAAAATGCAAATGTCTGTAATGAAAAAGAAATGCATTTATGCAAGTTATATACAAATTATAAACTGACTTCCAGTTCAAATCAAAAGGTAAGTCAGTTTTGAAAACAGTTAAAAAATGCAAATGTCTATAATGTAAGCTCTGAAAATGCACTTTAAAAATTAGGTGTCAGTTAGAACCAAAAAGGGTTTTACACCATGTCAATAAAACACCAATAAAGCAAGTTTCACACACATACACAAAAACTCTTAATTGTTTTTTAGGAAACCATATATGTGCTGGTGCTTTATAGTACCTACTGATCTGAAGAAATCTGTAATGCAACAGCAAGAAAACCCTCAAACCTCAAGAAACCTCCTATAGTGTTCCAGTGACTTTTATTTTTGTATGAAAATAAGATGATAAACTTACCAATGTTGAGATGAAATTGGTGCAGGAGAGGGACAGACTTGCACCTCCAAGTTGGTGTGCAGGAGAGAGACATGCTACTCCAGAGGTCAGACTAGAGAGGAGTTAACTCAGCAGTTAACTCCTCCTCTCCTGCGCGAAGGGAAAAGTTGATCGCGCAGATATTGCTGAATTTGGTGCTCCGTTATTTTTTTAAAAAAGGCCAAAAATGAAAAACACTATATGTGTGAAATTAATTTAATACTTAATCTGCCATGCATGTTTAATAAAAGATAATAGTGTGTGGGAGCTACATACAGCACACATTCTTCCATTTAAAAACAGGATTCTATTGTTTAATATATTGCATGACGTATTAAATATATGAATATATTTTATATATTGTATTTTACATATTGTAACATTCTCTGCCCTTTAAAAGGTGACAGAAATCTATGGTGAGATTTTAATAAGTGCACGTGTGTGAGGAGGTAACATGGCCACTGCTGATGTGAGAATGTTTAACAGTTAAAACATCAGTTAAAAGGCTGCTGTAAAGGACACCCAAGCATATGTAAAGGATGTTGACCCAACATGGCATGCTTTGGACAACAGGTGATCTATATAATTTAGATTTCACACCAAGCGCTAGGACAAGTGTCATAAATGGCAGTTTATTTTAAGTAAAATATCATTGTACAAGTACGCATTTAATAATATATTTTGATTTTACACATTAAAACAATCAATAACCTATAGTGGACTACTTAATGGCAGGTTCCTAGTGTGATTGTAATAACAGTGTTGTCAATTTATGTTTAAAAATAATATATTTTCGCTTAGAATGTAACAGTCAAAAATAATAATCACCATGTAGCCAAGTCAAGGCTAAAGTATTTGTCGATAAAGAAACTGACAATGAAAATGTAAAAGTGTAACAACCACTCCCCTCTTGGAGCCTGAAGGTTGAGAAATTAAACCTCACTAGGAATTTAAGCAACAATGCTTTGAAATGTCATCAGCAGTTGAGTGATTTTCTGGGACCTTGTGAGTGTTGTTTCCTTGGAAGTTTTTTAAATCATTGTTCTTTCACAGAAATGAAAATAAATTGTAAAAAGAAAAGGTTGTATGTCTGCAGCTGACAGGAAAGAGGTTATAGGGGTTGACACATAAGATGGTGCTCTTTCTAAAAATAATTCTGCAGTTGTCTCCTGTTGGCTGTCAGTCAGTTCAGGCTGTGAAGGGGCAGTGTGGGGGAGTAGCTATGTTGTATATTTAAGTAATTTACCCTACTGTTTGTAGGACTGCAGTATATGATTGAAATACTGTTGTTTGATGTGATTCCACACATATGTCTACACAGCTCCTGTGCATGTTTGTTGTATCTGATATTTTGAACCATGGTGGGTGTGATTGCATAGATAATTAATAGTGACCTGCAAATAGTAAAGCCATGGCTGAAGTTTCCCCATACATAGCGCTGGGTCTGAATGCTTGCTCAGCAAATCCAGACCTTTTTTAGGATCTATGTCAAAGTGGGAGGGATGTCTTTTACCATTTATAGAAATTGTCAATACTGTTACATACAACTGTAACGTGAACTCTTGGCAAATATTGAACTCATTTGTCTTTAAAAAGTTATTCAGAATACAATATACTTTAATATCTCAACTGGTTTTTCTATTTTTTTTGTAGAAAACTGGTTTCGGGAAAGTTGTTAATTTTTTTTCGGAAATATGATCAGGCAGGAAACGTGGCAAAAATGTTGGTTAATGGATGGAAAACACTTGTTCTAGCTCTTTCAGTTATCATCTACGCTGACATTTTTTGTTTTTAAATATTGTATTGTATGTTAATGACTTTGCCTGCTTATTGTATTCCAAGTGGGGGAACAGTCCAAAGACTGTTTAAATGAACAACCCAGCAGAGAAGTTGACGAAAGGTGTGGCAGCCATCTTTCAGAAAACAATTCTAGAAAAAATATGTGGGTATAATGTGTTTGAGCACACTTTAATGCTCACAGATGTGTGGCCATATCGTGGGCCATCACATACTTCCTCCCTTCAGGAATGTCACTGTCACAACAGGAAAGGTAATCTGCTGTAAAATTTACTTTTACATGTTGGATAGAAAGGCAAAAGTGCTGCATGGCCAGGTACCAGCGGGTTATTCGGCTGTTGGTGTCCTTTATTCTTTGGAGCCACTGCAGAGCCTTGTGGTCTGTCTCCAATATAAATTCCTTTCCCAAGAGATAGTATTTCAGGGGAGTCCAAAATCCAGCCATACCCAGGAAGGATCTCAGCTCCTTGCGAGTCCGTGGCTTTGGGCACCCTTCACCTGAGGTCCTATTAGCCCATTGCAAAATGTTGGTCAATCATGGCACTAATATTAGAGAATGACTGGAATCTTTTTGGTCAAGAGATTAATGTAAACACGCAGGTGGACCAAAAAAAAAAATTGGATATGGACTTAAGATCGGACCTGAGCATTAAGACTTGCAGTGTAAATGCAGCCTTAGACGAACAGACCTTGTGACAACCTCCGAAATTCTCCACATAGCCCACACCACGATAAATTAAACTCAAAACCAAACAGTATTACCAAAAATATACAGCACAATATACAGCATAGCAAACTAAATTGTGTGCACTCTAATTACTTACAATGTACTGATATTTAATAAAATATTCTAACAATAAACAGTATCTGTGTCTTATTGCCAAATATATGTAAAATCGAAATGCAAAATCCTTTAAGTAAATATAAACGAGATACAGATAAACATGTCAACTAATCTAAGGGAAACACAAATAACTTGTGTACATATGGGTATCTGTGGATAATGTGTTTGTGTGTGTGGGGATGCTACCACTCATGGATGTGTGACCGGATCATGGGCCATCACTGTGAATAAAAGGAAAAAGCAAGAAAAAAAAATTGGGTTTAAATCAAAGCTCACTGACACACAGTCATGCTGGTACGGAGCATAAAATCATAAAAATAAAAAAAAAACTGAGAAGGTTTCTAGTGTGACAAAACAGAACACAACAATTGCAAAAGTAACAACCTTAAAATCAACTGCAAGGCAGAAAGAAAAGGGTAGAGATTCCCGCAAAAGAAACCAAAGAGGAATAGGCCCAGAGGATACTGGAGACACCCTCTATGTCCTTTGAAGCATATCTGAGCTATGATTTTGAACCCTTGAAACAAAAAATGCTTCAGTGTTGAAATTAAGACTTAAAACTGCCCACAAAGAGAACTCACAAGTACAGGAACCCTGTGTGAAGGCCACTGAGGCTGTGACAGTACCTGTAATGATGAATCAGAGACATTCGGATCCATATGCAGCGTATTTAATTGAACACTCGTTAGCAGAAATCACAACAGACAAAGAATACTAAGCAAGGGTCAAGGCAGGCAGTAAACAATCATTAATATGGAAACAGGCAGAGAATTGGTGCAGGCAGCAAAGAATCAGTAGTCAGCAACAACAGTTCAGGTCATACACAAAACAGCAGAATATCAGTGGTAGAAACACTCAGTAACATCACACAAGGCAAACAAGACTTTGCAGTGATGAATGGTTTTAGTCCGGTTTATGTAGACAGTGGTAATGCCGATCAGGTGTGGAGCAGGAAGTTATCAGGTGCGATGAGGTGCATTATGGAAAGTGTAGTCCAAGATGAGGTTGTTAATATTCTGGTGATGGCTCCCTCTGCTGACATGGTGGAGAGGGAGCTGCAGCCTCCACCGTAACAGTACCACTAACAATGGTACTTCAAAACTACTCTGTGCTTTTATGAATATTTACCCAAGTTTATCCAAAAAGAAAATTTGGTCATTTACTCCACTTTCGTTTTTTTCCAAACTTGTATGATTTTTTTCTGTCTGAGCGTGGCAAATCTTTGAACAATGTCCTGACTGCTTTTTCTATGTATTAAAAGTGAATGTGGACTGACAAAGAAACATATAAGTAGTATGTGTCCCTGTCTTCTGAAACTATCTGGAATAGCTTTGTGCAAGAAACAGACCAAAAAAGTTATTAACTGAAATATTGCTCTTTTCTGTAACAGATTACATTTAATCAGTTTGATGCTAGTGTTTCACAAGGAGTTGTTAAATACCAAAGACAATTGACATCAAACCTAATGCAATGCATCGTATGGTCCTGAATATGATTTTAGTTAAAGTTTTGTAATTTTGGAGATGACAGCCCGATCTCTATTCCTGTTAACACTATTGATTGATTGTGAGCAAAGAGAGAAACAAATGGGGTTTGATCTTTGGTTTGACTGGTTTGTGTGGAATGTTTGTCTGTGACATTATCATTTCCGCCCATGTTCCTGACACAGGTGTACATACATAGGTGATGGACCACCTGTGGGAGAGACCAGCTGCCAGAACGCCCAGCTGGAGGAATCTGAATCCTGAAGAGAGATGTACTTCCACATGTTGTAACACCTACTGTTTTTTTTTTAAGAGACGTTACTCTGAGGGTTCAACAGAAAATCAACTGGTACTGAATATCAAAACCACTTCATCAAACAAATACTCTTTTTGTGTGTTTCTATTCCCAAGTGCTACATACTTGCCACAACGACAACAAATAAGCAGTCTCTGTCTTTGTGCAATAAGTCAATATAATAAATAAAACTTATCGTGAGTAATCTGAGTTAGATAAAATGAGATGAAGACGGAGATGAGATGAATAACGATTCCAAGATGATATTTGAGAGCGATGCAATGTTATATCCCAGTAATCCAATACGTGTAGAGTGAAGATAATCCGTAGCGATTGTTGCTCAATGAATCAATGCCATGTTGATTCAAACTGTATGCAGTAGTTATGCTACCATGCGGTTATATACAGTTCCGTGATCCTTGCTTTACTAGCAGAGTACAAGGAATAGTGCTCAATGATGCACACTGTGAACAAAAGCAGCATTGACATACAAAGATAGTGGTACCAAACAATAATGTAGTACGTAGTGTCCAAAAAGCCCTTTGTTCGAGCGTAAACTTAAGCAGTTCTCAAACAGGACTTAGCATAAATAGCAGGTAGCAACAAGTTAAACTGCAAGGTTTCCCTCTACCAAACGAATTGACTTGCTCGTCTGTAAACTGAGCTTATATCTGGTAACACTAGCGTCTTTTTATGTATGTATGTATTTATTTGTTTTCTCTCCCTTTTCGGTTTTGTGGGATAATTTGGGTTGGGTAGGGATAAGGAGGATGTTCTATTCATTATTATGGATCTTTAAAAAATAACAGGTTGTATTGTTTCACATATAAAAACATAATAAATAAAAACACTTGCGCCATCTATCGACACAATACACAGTGAATATATAAAATAGAAAAAACACGTAACATTTTTGACAATGTCTAAGGAGAGTGTTATGTTCCGTGGTTATGTATTATGTTTCTGTCAAATTTGCATGCTTTATGTTCCCTCTTCTAATTAAGTAACAGTTGAGTGGAGAAAAGGTTTAACAAAAATATTTTATTAAAGAATTACTGCACAGCAAAACAGTAACACTGTCACATCAGTTGCATGCAAAGAAAATGTACGACCCTTGCTATCTATCCCTGTTTTTTTTTGTTATCCTAAGACATGTGCTCTGAGACCCCAATAGCCTTGATTCGTGTAGAGACAGCTTTGTGTGTGTGTCAGGGAAAACTTGAAACTTCGAAACTAGCATAGGAATTTAAAGTGATTAAGTTGATGAAGTGAATATATTATCTGACATGCACACTCCCATGCACATAGACAGGATGTCCTGCATCATCACTAAATAGACTACAGCTAGTTCAAAATGCAGCCGCCAGGGTGCTTACTAAATTAAGAAAATACGATCACATAACCCCTATTTTAAAATCTCTTCACTGGCTACCCATAAAGTATCGTATAGACTATAAAGTTCTGCTGATTACTTACAAAGCTTTACACAGTTTAGCTCCTACATACCTAACTGAGCTGCTGTCACGCTACAACCCATCCCGCTGTCTAAGATCCCAAAACTGGACTTCTAATAGTTCCCAGAATACATAAATCCACCAAAGGGGGTAAAGCGTTCTCATACGTAGCACCTAAACTTTGGAATAGCCTTCCCGACACTGTTCGGGATTCAAACACAGTCTCCCAGTTCAAATCTAGATTAAAAACACATTTTTTCAGTGAAACATTCATGTAGTACAGTGAACAGCAGTTACGCTAAGTTGTTTTTTCTGTGTTCCTCACCTACCTCGGGATACTCATCCCGAGGTAACTAGAGTTTATGTCAGCGCCAGGAGAATCATCACGTGCCGCCCTCCCGTTCATTACCATTCCAGATGGTGGAGC
>JAZGTJ010009614.1:0-19166 GCA_036877575.1 Botia almorhae
TGTGTGTTTCAGGTGTTAATGGGGAGAATAGAGTTTGATTTGGGTCCGGTTCAGTATGACACTGATGTACACTCTCCGGTTCCTCTGGTGGCTCAGATCAGTCTGGCGGCGGGGGCCGCGGTGGTCGTCCTCATCGTTCTTGTCATCATTCTCATGTACAGGTAGAGTGAATTCAGACGAAGCCTTCCTCGCTCTTTCTGCTCAGTTGTCATGGTGATGAGCTGTGAACTGTAATCCAGCAGTACCATTTATAGCGTGTACTGCTCTGACCCGCTGTGTTTTGTACAGGAGGAAGAGTAAACAGGCTTTGAGGGACTATAAAAAGGTTCTTGTGCAGCTGGAGACACTGGAGATAAATGTTGGAGATCAATGCAGGAAAGAGTTCACTGGTATGTTCATCTTCACCAGTATTGAATTCTAGCAGTGGTTCTGCTAATCGTAGCCATCAATAGATCTTTGTTTCTTACAGTACGATTTTCCTGCTATATCATAATAAATACATTGATATATTTTAATACATTAATACATCCTAAACAGTTCAAAATGCTTTTAAAATCTTGGGCATTTTTTTGCAGTGGCTGGTATTTTGTTATTATTATAGTAGCTATGGTCTTTGTGAATGCATTTAATCACCATAATAAATATAGTTCTATTTTGCAACTAATAGCTACTGTTTTTCTATAGTTGTGTTTGCGGAACATTGCTCAGCAGCTCAAAGATCACGGGTTTGAGGGAATACACGTTGTTTTAAAAATCTGTTGTACAAGATAAGAAATAGGTTCTCACAGGTGGTGCTGGATAATGCTAGTTAGTTACGGGACACATGTATGTTAACAGTATCTGTCACATGACTTTAAAATTGGCTTCTTCTGCCCTCCAGATCTAATGACTGAGATGATGGATCTCAGTAGTGACGTTGGTGGTCCTGGAATCCCTTTCCTGGATTACCGCACATATGCAGAGCGTGTTTTCTTCCCTGGACAGAAGGGGGCGCCATTGAGTCAGAACCTGGACTTGCCCGAGTCCCGCAGGCAGACAGTGGAACAGGGACTGAGTCAACTCAATAACTTGCTCAACAACAGACTCTTCCTTACACGGGTCAGTCAGATGTTTAGAGGTTTGTTTAGCAGGGAAAGAAAACTGAACAACATTACAGTGTTTATGCCACGGGCGAGTTCCACACATGAGCGACTGATGCGAGTGTTTCTGTAGCCGTTATTTCACCTCAAAGAGTAAACAAAAGATGAAACGGAAAACAAACGTAATATTCATTTCACATCGACTGCAGTTGGATGTCTTTCAGTGGAGAAGCGTTTGAGGTGTTTTTTTAAGTTTGCTCAGTTGCTGGCCGCTACTGCTCTCACCTGCCTTTAAACTGCCAAACCGCCAGACAGAAACATACAAAGTTTGATGTTGCACCTCAGCTTTTTAAATATTTATCCAGAGTCTTTCTGAAGACTGTGTTGTGAAAGCTCGAGCTGTTTGATTGTAATTGGTCGAACTAGTTAAGTTGTTAAACTGTGCTGTGTTCCTGCAGTTCATTCACACTCTGGAGGTGCAGCAGGGTTTCTCTCAGAGGGACCGAGGTTACGTGGCGTCTCTGCTCACCATGGCTCTTCACGACAAGCTGGAATACTTCACTGACGTCATGAAAACTCTGCTGGGAGATCTCGTGCAGCAGTACGTGGCCAAGAACCCCAAACTAATGCTGCGCAGGTAAAGAGTCTCCACTGCGTGAATCTGTGTCATGTTTATCATAACTAGTTTATTCTTTCCTGGTCTGATTGTTATATCGACTTTAAACTGATGTTCCTCATCATGTCGTCACCTGTAGGACTGAGACTGTTGTGGAGAAGATGCTCACCAACTGGATGTCCATCTGTCTGTACTCGTTCCTCAAGGTATCCAATACTATATGATCTATACGGTGTCGAAATCTATACGGTCATGTTTATTTTTAGTAAATTATGTTGTTACAGTAAATATGTGCTACAATACAAAATTGTGAAAAGCACTATAAATTTGAATTATATCAAGTTTAGAAAGCATATCATTGACTTCAAAATCTGATTGGATGAAATTCACACGGTCTTCAGTTAACCTAATAAATTATATGACTTGTTAAAAGAATTGTTTATTGTGAATATAACTGTAATGGCTTGGATAAATTTTCATGTGTTTGTTTGTGTAGGAAGTCGCCGGCGAGCCTCTGTACAAGTTATACAGAGCGATTAAGTACCAGGTGGATAAAGGGCCTGTGGATGCAGTGACAGGAAAAGCCAAACGCACGCTCAACGACAGCCATCTGTTCCGAGAGGATATAGAATACTGCTCAGTGGTGCGTCTCACTCATGTCACCATTCTGCTAGCATCTCCCAACATGTTTCATTGATTGTGTTTTCTGTGGTAGACTCTGACAGTGCTGGTGAAGAGTGGAGTTCAGGTCCAGCCCTGCCCGGTGAAAGTTCTGGACACTGACACCATAACTCAGGTCAAAGATAAAATCCTGGACCAGATTTACAAAGGTGTTCCGTTCTCTCAGAGACCAGCTGCAGACTCACTGGATCTCGGTACTGTAACTTTTAAGTCGGCTAAAATATCCAAAAAGCCGCTCATCGTTCAAGCGTCATGTGATGTGTGTTGTTTCCTTAGAGTGGCGATCAGGACAGGCAGGTCACCTGACTCTTTCTGACGATGATGTCACAGCCATCGTTCGGGGACGCTGGAAAAGAATAAACACTTTACAGCACTATAAGGTGCCGCATCAGCTGACTGGATGGTTGACGTGTGGATGGATTGGTGGATTAGCTGGTTGGTTGGTGTGGTTTACTAGTTCATAAACAAATCTTTCTGCTGGTGTTCTCAGGTGCCTGACGGGGCCACAGTGGCCCTCATCCCTCGTTCCCAGACTTCTGTTGGAGTAAATCAGGTGTACCAGACAGGAGAGAGTAAGTCAAGTACAGTTTAGTCAATCTGAAGAAAACTGACATCACATCGAAAACGGAGTTCTTTTCTCATGATTCTGAATTGGTTTTTAAAAACTCAGATTCAGTTCTGTGTTTAGTTCAAATATCCATTTTTAACCAATAACCACAGATGCACATATCCTGCAAAATTGCTTTCTGAATCATTAGGTAAACTGATTCTGAATCATTAGGTAAAGAATTGAGTTCCATCTGGGAATTGAGCTCCTCCCACTCCATCACCTGTCAGACCTCTTTATTGCTGAGCATTGTTTTCTAACTCTTATCTGTTCCTCTGACTGCTTCAGAAACTCCAATGCTGGAGGGGGAGGAAGAGGAGGGTCTTCGTCTGTGGCATCTGGTGAAGCCCAGTGAAGACCCTGAGATGCCCAAACACAGGAAGAGCAGCATGAGAGAGAGAGAGCGAGCTAAAGCCATTCCTGAGATCTACCTTACACGACTGCTGTCAATGAAGGTACGACACTGAGACTGAGTCATCTCTCATTCTGTGTGTGCCACAGAAAGAGGTGGAGGTGTGTTCTCTGTGGAGGACTGTCAGGATGATGGAGAGCTCCTCTGTGTTTCTTTAGGGCACTCTGCAGAAGTTTGTAGATGATGTGTTTGTAGCCGTACTGAGCACCAAACGGCCTCCACCCATCGCTGTCAGATTCTTCTTTGACTTTCTGGATGATATGGCAGAGAAACATGGTATAGATGATCCAGAGACCGTTCACATCTGGAAAACAAACAGGTCAGAACCTCCTGCAGCTTCTGGAGACTATCTAGTTCTTTTGCAATTGCAAAATGCAAAATGTAGATTAAATATGACATTCAGGGTTGAAAATATAGTTCACTTAACCGCTTCAACTCTGTCAGGTTTTTGTTTCAAGAATGTGTAGGTTTATTACTGGAAAAAAAGATAGCTGGTTAGGATTTACAACAGATAAACATGTTTTTTTTTTTCATTGGTCAGTGTGATATTAATACATGCTCTTGTCTCTTTCAGTTTACCTCTGCGTTTCTGGGTGAACATTCTAAAGAACCCTCAGTTTGTGTTTGACGTGCAGGTGACAGACAGTGTGGATGCGGTTCTATCTGTCATCGCACAGACCTTCATTGACTCCTGCACTACATCTGAGCACAAAGTGGGCCGGGTCAGTACCACACTTAAACCTTTCTAACTGTGACCTCATTACAGGAGCGACTCCTGCAGTTTGTGTGTGTGTGTGTGTGTTTTGGAAGATGGTGAAAATGACA
The DNA here is from genome assembly GCA_036877575.1 of Botia almorhae. Classification (NCBI taxonomy): domain Eukaryota; kingdom Metazoa; phylum Chordata; class Actinopteri; order Cypriniformes; family Botiidae; genus Botia; species Botia almorhae. The sequence goes on from JAZGTJ010009614.1 coordinate 4,221, forward strand.
TAAAAGAGAACAAAAGACAACTGTGGTCACTCCAGAATATCTCTGAACATATTAAAGGATCTCATTGCTGTGTCTTCTGTCCTTCAGGATTCACCTGTAAATAAGTTGCTGTACGCCAGAGAAATCCCACGATACAAGCAGCTGGTGGAGAGGTGAGACCATCAGATATGTAAAGTATTATCTGCTGCATACAGGAAGTCAGACGTGAAGCTGTTTAGTGGACACACTCTGTCGAAGGCTTTATCTGATTGGGTATTAACTCATGACCTCATGTCCTGCAGGTACTACAGTGACATACACAACGCTGTATCAGGCTGTTACCAGGAAATGAACTCCACCCTCACGGAGCTGTCAGGAGTGAGCGACAGTTCTCTTCCATTACACATGAAACTGTTGAATGAAGTGTTAAACAGACAAACTGGTGACATGAACTGTGTTAATCAGTGTTAATCCTGCATGTTAATCAGATCATCTTTCATTAAAGATTGCTATAAAGCTGCACATGAACCTGTGGTGTCCATGCCAGCTCATGCTGTTCATGCTGTTTGTAAAAATGATATTTAAAAATCCTCCTCAGACATCTGGACCTCACTGTATATGTACTGTATGTGTATAACTGAGAATAACCGAATGATTCTGAAATGTCATTGTTATAATCACTGAGGTTAAAATCTTGACCCCAAATATTACATTTAGCATGTCCTGCCGCTTGTTACAGACATGATCAGAACTGATATCTGACATGTGACATGTTCTGTGCGTTTGCAGAGTTTTGCATCAGAAATGAACAGTTTGGTGGCGCTGCATGAGCTGTACAAGTATATCAACAAATACTATGACCAGGTCAGTTTGAGAATCCAGTTTCTCTTTGTGTGTTGAATATCTTTCTCATATAATGACTGATTGTTTCTGTGAGCAGATCATCATGTCTCTGGAGGAAGATGCCGCCGGGCAGAAAATGCAGCTGGCGTATCGGCTGCAGCAGGTCGCCGCCCTAGTGGAGAATAAAGTCACTGACCTGTAGGATTTGATCTTTCAGACGTCATCATCAGTCATCAAACATGAGCATCAGATCAGTGCTTTTGTTAAAGTATTGACTGATCCAAACTCCCCCTCACGTGCTTCCATAACTCTGCATTCATAAACATCCTGCCAATTCATCAAAAGGAACAGGAAATGATGTAATAATCACTTCCTCTCAATGAAACTCCGGAGAAGGATTGGTTTTTAGACTGAAGCTTTGGACTGAAAGTAGAATCAACTGATTGTGTGTGTGTCGTCTGAAGGGGCTGTTGTTGATTATATGAAGTTTACTTGATTGAAACTCTCTGACCCCGAGTCTATTTTACTGACGCTTTTATTGAAAGACTCTTGCATGTGTTGTGACATGCCAAGACAAATTTTATACTCATTTTTGTACTTGCGTTCAAGCGATCAATTCCTCTGTATTGAGTTTCACAGACATTACAATCACGCAGCGCTGTAGATCTTCTGTCTGAAGTTCTCTTCCAGGTTCACAAACATTCGTCTCTTCACTTGATTCATATCCTTTATCATCAAATATCAAACTCAGAGACTGTCCTCAGCCGTGTGGTATTAACATGTTATACTATTACTGGTAACATTGCAGGTCAAAAAATCTGCCACTTTTATACTGGAACATTGTAGAGTTGTAAAGTCTATGCACACAAGTGCCATGAGTTACAAGAGCACAAAAGTCGTGTTTGCACGTGATTGTTGAGCTTTATGTGCATGCAAAAAAAACACATGGTCAGTTTGGGGTTTTCTGCTGTTAGCATCTGTCTGAATGTTCACTCACAGGGATGTAAATGGTTGAATATTATGACCTTTGGGAGGTTTATGATCCATCAGATCTTAATGTTTTGGTTTGCAGTGCTGTGACTGAGCTGGTTAACTTTTGTTGATTGTAGAATCAGTACATCAGTACATCAAACAGTTTTGATTAGTGTTGGAACTGGAGCAGGACGAGCTCCTGACAGTGTTAGTAAGATTCGCTTGTGTGTGGCATTGATGTTTCCAGTGATGCTTGTTTTGGATTTAACAGCATGTGAGAGTTCTTTGCTCTAAGCCACGATGTCACACATTCTGTGACTTCTGTTCAGTTCAGGGAGATGCTGCTGAAGTGTGCAGCTTCTTGGGAAATATTGAAACAACTGGGACAGTTTGCTGGTTTTGATGTGAAATTGGAGAAATCTTTACTTCAGTGATTTGAAAAGTAGCTGTTGGATTGAGAGATGTGTAATTCATACACTAAATATAGAAACTAACTTATTACATTGTAAATAATGTCTATTTATATGTAAACACCAAATGTGCCTTCTTTGCTACCTTTTATAATGTCTGCCGATTTAAAAGCACAGGCTTGACATACTTGCCAAATGGAGACAATGACTTGCGGCACAACTGTTGCCTGTGGATTTATAAAGATTAGCGGCTTACGTTCATTCTGTCATATTGAGCTCTTGGGCACTAGATTACAGTGTGTGTCTCAGGATTACAGAGTTTTAGTGCATTCAGTATCAACGCTCTTGTGTAGCCTAATTCATTCTCACTCCACAACTCTGATCTGGTCTCACTCTGGTTTATCATGTCAAAGGTGATGACAGTGTAAATTGTAATTATTTTAGCCCTGACATTAAAATGTATTTTGTGAATCTGTTTACGCTTGTTGAAATGGTCATGAAATGTTTTTGCCTGTTGCACTTTGTTTACATGTTCTCTTGCCCATAAATGTTTTATCACTTGACAGTACACTGATTGAATTGAGGAATATATTCTTTAACACGACCCCTATTATGTACAGAAATGGGGAATTTATTGGAGTCAATGCAAAACCCCCTAACAGATACTTTCATGTGGAGCAGACGCTCTTCAGACATCTTTGTCAGATGGATTTGGAAGGCGTCTCTGGTCCTGCATTTATTGATGTGATTCTGAGTTACGTGAAATCATACTAATGTATGCACAGAGTTGTTTTAAAAATGGGACACGATAACTTCAAGCATTCATTTGCTATTGTGTGCGTTTGTTCGCCTGTTGTTGAATGTGTTTGGCCACTTGATGTATTTTAATTATTATAGACTGATGCATGCTTGAGATTTGATTGGATTTTCTGATTGGTTTATGAAAGGTTTGCTCTGCAGGCTGTTATGAGTGCATGACTCTCATAGACAAGTGCTTGTAAATGAGCTGTGCGTGTGCGTGTCCGTGCGTGTGTGTGTATGCGAGTTTGTAAATATTAGTAACGCATTTTGATAAATTAAACATTTCTCTGAGAGCAAACAGAGAGACTGTTTAACCCAGTGAAACACCTTCTTTCTGTACAGACTTTACAATAATTTACAGTTAATAATTTACAGTGGTGTGGAATACATCTTTTTATCTTTGCAGACGTACAATTAAACTGTTGTTTAAAGGATTGTGCGTGTTTATGGAGCCCTTGCTCTGCCCAGTTTTACACAACTTTTATACAAAGGAAAAAATATAGGTTCATTTTCCAATGAACTAAATGATAACTTAGACCAGTTCTAAGTTCTAAAAGACTCACTCCAGTTCTAAAAGACTCACTCTTTTGTATTTGTATTGTGTATAGTTTGCTAACAGCTGTGTATATGTGCTTGTACATATTGTGAAGAGATCGTTTTTTTTTTACTTGGATACAATTACTCTCTTTATTAAGGAGAAATTTGGAGCCAATTTGAAATGTCGAAATGAGTGAAGTGGAAATTTGTATCTGGAAAAAATAAAGATATAATTTTAACAATGAACATGAATGTGTTTAGTCTTGAATTCTGTATATTTGTTGACATGGTAACACAAATGATTGACCTTCTAATTTAAAAGAAAACCCCAGACAGGAAGTCATGAAGATTGCTTATAATAATCCTGATAATAATGTCATTCGTTTGAATAGAGGGACACAAGCAGTAGTTAGCGTTTGAATTTAACATTGAACAAGCTACATTTCTTTTTTCAACTTAAGTGTTGTATTCTGTGTATTTTATAATTGGCCTGTTAGCTATCATTTCTTTTTCCTCATTTCTACACGGTTTGTGTCTCACCAGTTCATTCCTAAATGTATTTTTTGTAAACCTGCTTTCCAATAATGCAAAATGGTAACTGTAAGTGCTGTAGAAATACATTCGGATTGCACTGACTACAGATTTATACGAGCTGACTGATTATCATCATTTGATAATATTGTATTTGCTTTATTAAATGTTGATGGGCGCAGACATGTTTTTGGCTCTCGGCTCTGATATATCACGCACGAGCTGCTGTCAGTACCGCTCACGGTGCGCATGCGCAGAAGCGACTTCAGCGACTGCGTGCGGTGACAGCTGTCCCGATGATATCGATGAACGGTGAGATTGTTTCTATTCAAAACAAACACACAGACGTCGACACGTTCATATCTGTGCATGCATCGCGTGTATTCGCTGTAAACACCACGATGTCGGCGGGTCAGATGGTTCAAATGACGCTTGTTATGATGATCAGAGCTCGTGTTAGCGGTGCCGCTAAGCGCGAGCACGTTTCGACAATCTGATGTTGTGATTTTCAGTCATTTTCATGAACGCTTGAGCGAGTCTGTCGATTATTGATAAATGCACGCGTTTAATAGTCTGATCAATCCCGTTGACAGTTTGTTCTTCTCGATGCGTGTTGCTGGATTGCCCTCCATTAGTAGCTTATATATAGAGTCTGGGGGTGGGGGCGCATATAGTGTAACGCCGCGTCTAAAATGAATTGCATTATAAAACTGTGTATTCTCTCTTATACTTGACAGTAACCAACAGTAATAACGGCCTTCCCAAGCACAACCACGGCAAAAAAGCTAAGAAGAAGAACAAGAAGCAGCGCAAAGCGGCGGCGGTGCAGATCTCGGGTTTGGAGCTGGGGTGAGTCTGTGTGTCGTACTGGATTCTGCGCTGTGAGATGATGCTAAAAATACAGAGGAGGGAGTCACATCTCCTGATATGCATGTTGTGCACTCGTGGCCAGAGGGTTCTGTCATGTATGTTGTGTTTGTTTTAACACATCCCTGTAAACATCTGAACAACACACAGGCACACGCATCAACACGCACGTTAGATCTGCGTCACCCGTTACGTCATGACGCTGAGAGGTCATGAACTGTTATATGCAACTGATAAACATTCATTAATTCAGCGCCTTACATTTGTCACTGTCAAATAAGAAAAGCATCATTTATGTACTATTGCGTGTTAGCATTTACATCATATACGGTTTCAGAGGCGGGGCAGATTGTATGCAAGTGTGTAAAGCAGATGTGTGTCTATGTATATCATCTCAAATACGCAGGACATCATATTCTAAGAAGACATTATATGTACACCAGCTGCTGGTCACTTGATACAGGGAGGAAAAGACACATTTTAATGGTGTACTTACATTATGAGCAGTCCTTATAATGTCATGTCAACATGAAAATGTTTGATGAAAAAAGAGTAATCTTAAATTAATTTACACTAGTAAGTCAGATATAAGCATCTCTTTTTGTCTTGTTTATCTTTCAGACCCCAGAGCCCCTCCTGTGATGAACTGTGCCACATACTCACTATCCACAGATCCTCCACCCCTCCAGATTCACCACCGACACCCCCGTTAAATCTCTCTCAGAGCCCCCCAGACCTCCAGCCTCCAGACCCCTTCCCTCTCTCAGCTCCTGTCACACTCCTTCCCTCACCCTGCACAGCCGCGTCCCCAGACACACCTTCCCCTCCCACAGCTCCTTCACTTGACCTACCTTCTGTTCTCTCCACAACTCCTCCCACTACACAGGCCCCGGCCAATCAGACAACTCCACCACAGGCTCTGAGCCCTCCCCCTCCAGACTTTTCCCCTCCTGCAACAGAATTACTCGGTTCAGATGATGAGGAGCAGGAGAACCCGTCAGATTACTGTAAAGGTATGAATGAGTCTCACATTTAAATGACAAGCTTGATATGATGATAATTGACACAGTTATATTGTTGCATGTGATATGTCAGGCTGGCCATCTCTACTTCAGAAACTGTCACGTCATATTGTATATAAACCACAAAAACTACAGTGCAGTTAAAGGTAAGGTGGGCAGTTTCAGAGAGGCTAGCAATAGCGAGCTAGCTTTGAAAGCAAAAGATCCCACCCTCTCTTCAGAGTGATCTCCAAAACCACACCTACTTAAACACATGAACACATACATACAGATGTATCTGTATATGAAAGTATATATTTATACCACTGTTATTTAGTCATGCTATCAGGATGTGAAGAGACTTCACACAAAAAATTACCTACCCTGCCTTTAAATAATGTTACTGTTTTGTGTTTATATAATCCTGTTTCCTCTGTATTTTTAGGAGGATATTATCCAGTAAAGATTGGAGACCTGTTTAACGGCAGGTATCATGTGGTCAGAAAGCTAGGCTGGGGTCATTTCTCTACTGTATGGCTGTGTTGGGATTTACAGTAAGTTTATCTACATTCATTTTAATCTCTGAGATTAAGCTGCTGTTCTGGAGTTGGTTGTCAGGGGATGTCAGATGATGTGTAGGGATCAGCTGTACGGCTCTGTTTGATCGTCTGTATGATATCTGTGTGTTTGCAGACGCAAGCGCTTTGTGGCGCTGAAAGTGGTCAAAAGCGCTCAGCATTACACTGAAACAGCACTGGATGAGATTAAACTGCTCAGATGTGTAAGTGTGAGAAGTAAACGCATGACAATCACAGATGTGTAAATAAAGATGTGTCTCTCAGACCAAACTGCTGCTCTGCAGGTGCGAGACAGTGACCCCACAGACAGCAAACGTGAGAGGATAGTTCAACTCATAGATGATTTTAAAATCTCTGGAGTCAACGGTGTTCGTATCCTTCCGCCTGCATCATGTGACCGTCGCGCTGATGATGATGTAATCAACATGAGACCAAAATGAGTCTCTCTTAATGAGAGTCCCTGTTGTTTACTTTTATAATCTGTCATCAGAATGTGATGTGACTTTCTACAGCGGTGAGATTATCATCCACCATCCAGTCAAATACAGATAAATACATCCTGCCCAGTTTATCTCTTACAGAATGTTGAGTTTACTCTCACATGTTTCTGCTTGTCACACTCGTCTCTCTCTGTCCTTGACTCTCTGGCGTGTCAGATGTTTGTATGGTGCTAGAGGTTCTGGGACACCAGCTGCTCAAATGGATCATTAAGTCTAATTACATGGGTCTGCCTCTGGTGTGTGTGAAGAGCGTCATCCGACAGGTCAGTCTGTTCACACTCATCCAGTGTGTTAAGAGCAGTAAAACCTGCCTGTGTTTATTAGATGCTTTGCCTAATTTGATAATGCCTTCAGAAAATGTGAGGCATTCTTTGCTGCATTTAACACATCTTACGTGTTTAAACCTGTTTCACAAGATAATTAAATGTCCACAGATTTCACCTGGGTCTGCTTATGAGGCTGTGTTTTCCTGTGATGTGATTCTGACTTGATTGTTCTCTGCTCTCTCAGGTTCTGGAGGGTTTAGATTACTTGCACACGAAATGTAAGATCATTCATACCGATATAAAGCCAGAAAACATCCTGCTGGATGTGAACGAGTTGTACGTCAGGCGGCTGGCGGCAGAAGCCACGTTATGGCAGAAAGCTGGAGCTCCGCCCCCCTCCGGATCCTCAGGTATGTCTTTAAATAACTTCTATATAACCATGTGTGTGACTTTAAGATAACATGAGCCTCGACTCCCCACAGACTTATTAAACTCTTATATGAGTGCCTGCATTATAGATACTTTACAAATAGATAATATATAATGAAACTCTATACATTATATATGACATTATAAACCAGCGATACTCAGATAATGAATCATTTTGAAGCAGCTGATTGATGGATAGAGATTGATGGGTAGAGATTGATGGATAGAGATGTACTGTCTCATAATTCTGTACCGCTAAATCCAGATCCATCATTTCTGACTTGACTTGTCATTTTTAATATGATTGAATGTATATGAATTCATTTTTAATTAAATAGAATTGACATGTTTGAATTCAGATGAACTACATTGTTCAGGAAATTGTAGTGGCTCTTTGAAAACTCGTTATTGATAAATGAGGCGATTCATTTTAATTCATTGGTGGCTGGTGTAACTCACAGATGTGTGTTCTGGTTAGCACACATTTTGAAAACAGCGAGTTGTGTGTGATTTGAGTATCTCTGATGTCAATAAAACAGTCAAATAAAACAGCCATGTTTTGTCTGGCAGAGATCAGATATAATTGTAATCATTCTGTATTGTAGTTTCTTAAATGTTCAGCTCACTGAAAAATTGGGTCGTTTCTAAATGTGATACTGTGGATGTGTGAGATGAAATGTGTTCTTGATTTGATGGGCATGCTGGTGGCCATTTCTTCTTCTGTGGTGAATATGAAGCTGTCACTTCTCTTTCGTTGCTGTTGTCTGTTTGCTTTCTAACTGTGTCCTATCTTTTCTTTCTCTCTTTCTTTTGGTTTCATTATAATTATCATGGTTGTGGTTTTCTGTCCTCTGCCTCATTTCTCTTCTGTTCTGATGGCAGTTAGCACGGCCCCAAAGGACAAACAGGTACGTAGAGAGCTGTGTCCACTGACATACAGAGAGGATGTAGTGTGTTTATAATCTGCCTGCTGAGCCCTAACCCAGCCCTGCCTCTGTAGAAATATGATCCTGAACCAGTGGAAAAGGGCCAGATTTACATGACTGAGACCAGATTCACTGATCTGACAGCAGCTCCAGCCCATTTTTAACTGAAGTTAAACTTAATATGCTTTTATGCTTTTTATTGCAGTTATACTGTAAATTGTTTGAATTGTGCTAAATAAGCCCTGATATTATCTGATTATCTGATCTAATACCTGTCAAATGCACGGTATAGAAGAAAAATGCGATAACTTGTAGTTATAATATACTTTGCGATATGCAGTGTGTTATGTGATAACTAATAATGATATGAAAATATATTTAAAAACTGTAAATAACATAACCAGTATTTACACACGTCACATTCATTCAGAGAAAAGAAAGCTTTACTACAGCATCTGAAAGCAGTGTGTATGCAGAGAGATTTCTGTATCGTCCTCGTTCAGTCAGTCAGTGGATCTGCTCTTAACACTGTGTGCCGCATCAGAGATGATCTGATTTCACACTGATAATTCACCTGAGAGGATTTTGCATGCTGGCGCATCAGACTGATACTTCCGCCTCTCCTTTTATTTTTCCCTTTTGTTCTTTAAAAACAAGTTTGAAAGTGACATTTTCAGTGCGTATAAAGCGAGCTGAGCAGTTAGCTGTTCACAGACACAAACATTATCTGTTCTCTCTCGCTGACAGTCTGGACTGAGATCTGTTTCCTGTTTTTATTTCAGGCTCATCTGCATGAGTGTGATCTCACAGTTTTCATTCTCCTGAATATAAATGAGATGAATTTGACAAAGCATGTCTGTCTGTATGAGTCCTCATTTCCTCATTTTAATAATATGAGGAATAATAATAATATGAGGTTTGGAAAAGCTGTTATATGAAAGTATATGCAGTGGTCTACATTAACCAGGATAATATTACCATTTACCACAGTTTACTTGTTATTGCATTATTAAATCATTTAAATCACTCTGTCAACATTAGTGACTGCATTTAAAATGACAAGCTTTACACGCCTGCTCATATATGACAGTCAGGTGCCGGTAATAAATCTACATCTACCCCACGACCAGAAGGTCAGTGTTCAGCTTACAGACAGTCAGAGGTCATGAGGTCAGTCCAGTGAGACCAGCGGGGCAGATGGGTCTCAGCTGAGCTGGACCACAGAGCCGCCGTCCCAAAATAGTTGCAGAGCAGGAAATGTGGCGGCGGTGTCGGATAACGGCCGCAGCAGAACGTCACTGAAAGCATGAAGTTCATGCAGATATGAGGGAACTAGTTTTAAAATGAGCCGAATGCAATGACAGGATGTCCTGCTGCCTGTTAAACGATGTATTTGCACACCTACAATAACAGTCACACTTGCCTTACCAAACACTGCTGATAACAGCACCTTAAATCAACTCTAATCCTCCTGCAGTTTATTCAGTTAGTGTTTTTATTGAAACAAAGAGAATCATCATCACATGGGTTGATCACATGACCCAGAGTCTGATTGTAGGGTGTTATGGGTCTGTAGTTTGAGTTTGTGCTTTTGGTTCAGCACTCTGAAACTGTGTGTGTGTGTGTGTGTGTGTCTAGATGGGTAAAATATCAAAGAACAAGAAGAAGAAGTTGAAGAGGAAAGCCAAGCGACAGCAGCGTCTGCTGGACGAGAGACTGCTGGACCTGCAGAGGATGGAGGAGCTGGATGGAGTTTCACCATCAGATGCTTCCGGAAACACACGAGCGCTCTGGAGGCTCAGAGAAGATCAGGAAGAAGATCATGAAGGAAACGCACAGAGTGAGCAGATCTACACCTGTAGATCTATACCAGCAGCTCTATACCAGCAGCTCTATACCAGCAGCTCTATACCAGCAGCTCTATAGCAGCAGCTCTATACCAGCAGCTCTATACCAGCAGCTCTATACCAGCAGCTCTATAGCAGTAGTTGGCATGAATTATATTGAATGATGAATAATATGGAGTATTATAACTTTATAAATTTATAAAAATATATATACTTTCCAATATACACTGAATGAATGGTCTGAGCATTGTTGTGATTCAGTGTTTATGTTTGTAATGAATCAGATGTTTAGATAAGATGCAGTAATGATGGAGAATGATGTTTGTGTCATGCAGTGAATGGTATCGGTCAGCTTAAAAGCAGTCCAGAGTCCGGCTCTTCATGTCTGGAGGAGAGCTGTAATGACTTCGGCCCGCTGCGATTCTCCAGTCCTGGATCTGCTCTGTCGGGCCTGTCCAGTTCCGTTCCGTCTGCTACCTCTGAGTCGGCTCTGTCCACTCTGTCTGGATACTCCACAGAGCGCTCGCTGCTGTCACCCAACAGTACGTGCTGCAGTCTACTGAGGGAACACTGCATGTCAGAGTGTTATCTTGATAAAGCACTGTGTCCTGACCGTTATCGTACGGCTGCACAATATATCGAAACTGTGGAAATATTGCAGATGTGCAAATTGAGCAACAGAAGTTGCAGCTGTTTGTTTTTTTTCCCAGAAAGAATGACACATATGTATGTTGGTTATTATAATTTTTTTTTAATATAAATTAAATTGATTTTACAAATTAAAGCATTATTGAACTAAATACCATATATTACATTATTTAGAAAGTTATCGCATTGCATTTATCACATAATATCAGAAGTTATCACATAATTCGAAGTATTAAAATGACGATGTTTAAAACATTTTTCATTACCTTGCGTGATTTTTCCCAGCATTCTCTGCTGCTGATTTCCTGGTAAATCCTCTTGATCCTCGGAATGCAGACAAGATTCGCATTAAGATTGCTGATCTTGGCAATGCATGCTGGGTGGTGAGTAACATCACACATGCGAATGATGACTCATGTTTGGTCCCTGTGAAACATCATCATCTGAAGTATTTACAGTATTTACAGATATCTGAATGATTGAGAAACGGTTTCTTCTTGTTCTGTGTCAGCACAAGCACTTTACAGAGGACATTCAGACCCGTCAGTACCGGGCTCTGGAGGTTCTGATCGGGGCTGAGTACGGACCTCCTGCTGACATCTGGAGCACAGCGTGTATGGTATGAACACAAGATCACTTTTCCATCAAATCACTGAAACACTGTTCTGTTTTATTGTGTGTGCTGTGAAGGTAATGCTGTTGTGTTGTTATGTTGCTGTTATACTGTTGTGTTGTTATGTTGCTGTAATACTGTTGTGTTGTTATGTTGCTGTAATACTGTTGTGTTGTTATGTTGCTGTAATACTGTTGTGTTGTTATGTTGCTGTAATACTGTTGTGTTATGTTGCTGTATGTGTGATTGTGTTTTGTGTTTGATTGTGTTAACAGGCGTTTGAGTTGGCGACTGGAGATTATCTGTTTGAGCCTCATTCAGGAGAAGATTACACCAGAGATGAAGGTCAGGGTTTATAACACAGATCACTGTTGAAATTAAAAATAAATATAAACTGTTCAGGTTTTCATTTCTTAACCGGACATAGAAAAGATTTGAATCATAAAAAAAGTCTTATTCTTTTATGAATAAGACTATAACTTTTCCAGTGTTAATAGATTGTCACCAGTGTATTTTGCACAACTCAAAAAATGACATCAGTTTTAAGTTGTCATAATAAAGCAATATTACACAAGCAGAAGTGCTAATATGACTGTACATTGACTGTACAGTATGTCAGCAGGGCTATTATTCAGCTGTATGGAATCACAACATGCTAACAGTTATTCATATTTATAAGTATACTCATATTTCCTTGTGTGTGTTTGTGTGTTTTCTCATAGATCATATAGCTCATATCATAGAGCTGTTGGGTTGTGTTCCTCCTCATTTTGCTCTGTCAGGCAGATACTCTAGAGAATACTTCAACCACAGAGGTGAGAGTCACTGCTGTGTTCACCTTCACCAGCAGTTCATCAAGAGCTTCAGCATAGTGTGAATATTACAGACAGCTGAACAGAGCGATTGGACAGCCCTGATCTTCATCTTTAAGCACTGGTTTCCTTCTAGAAAACAAATCTAGATGTTGTAGCTCTTGCTGACCTGGTTTAGAAGCTGCAGAGGATATCAGATCTTCAGAGATTGTCCTAGAGAAACCACAGAGCTCTGAGGTTATTCTAAAACAGTGTCCCATTGCCATGATGACATGTCAGGATATTATTAGCTCAGAGCTTGAGGAACATCAGCCCATTAGCAGAGCTGTCTGTGTTTGGTTCCTAATCCACTAAGAAATACAGTCAGAACATTCTGGAGCAGCAGGAATATTGGAACAGTGTCTTGTGATATTCCGTTTGTCATCTGTTTCTCCTCGTCTTTCTGACGTCATGGAGAAATTCATATCTCCTGACTCACCAGCTCTGAGTTAATGATGTCTCTGAACATAGAACTTCAGTGACGAGATATTTGAATATTTGATTGTTATGTTCTGCCAGTGGATCTCATGATAAAGTGCTCATGTAGACCATATAATGATAAAGTGCTCATTTGTGTGTGTGTAGGGGAACTGCGACACATCTCCAACCTGAAGCCGTGGGGTCTGTTTGAGGTCTTGTTAGAGAAGTACGAGTGGCCCCTGGATCAGGCGGCTCAGTTCAGTGACTTCCTGCTCACCATGCTTGATTTCATACCGGAGAACCGAGCTACTGCTGCTGAGTGTCTGCAGCACCCCTGGATCAGATCGTAACCCTCAAACACACGTGGGGTTCACTGCATTCGTGGACTCAGTTCAGTTACCCGTCTGCAGATCTACACGTTCAGCTTTCAGAGCTCAAACAAACAGGAGAATATTCTGAGCACACACATTTAGCTAGAACCTCAAACTTGTTTTTATACATGCATATATATATATATATATATATATATATTTAAGGAGTCTTTGATTTCTGAACATAATGGGGTAAATGTCTGTAGTCTGTCTGATGTTTTCATCGTACAGTCATCTAGTCGTGTAGTTCACATATTTAAATGTTGAAATAGTGCCTTGACATGCCATCTGCAAAAACAGAAAAGCTAAAAAAAAAAAATCACCTCACCTTTTTATATTTGCAGATGTGTGAGGAATGCTTGTTTGTGAACATACAGAACTCTGTATGAATACTTGACTGAATATTTCAATATAACTCAATATTTCAAGATTTGAGATTTTAAACCCTGTATGGAAATAAAGACTCGCTCTGAACCACAGGTGTGACCGCAGTTTTTTCTGATCGCCATGAAAGAGTTTTTATTTGAAAATTACTCTTTACACTGTGAAATGTGACAGAATTCATTTACACTCATACGTCTGATCAACTTATATGTTTAAAGGTTGTGTTAGTGGAGAATTATAGGTAAACTCAAGCTTTGTTTGGCAGGTCAGTTCTCTTCCATCTACATGTGAATGTAGTACCAATGCTAGTTCAGTTTAACATTGAAGTCTGTGTTCTGTATAAATATCTTGGGGTCTATAGGATTCTAGGTTGATCATAAATCATGTCTTAGTCCTCCACTGAACCAGCCAGTCAATTGTGATAAGAACCCAAATTTCAAAAGGTGTAAAGTGGAGAAAAATTACCTCAGACAGGAACAAGAAGAACCAGACATGATCCAGGGCACTAGATACCAAGTTCATTACAGGCATATATGTATGTCTATATATGAACTGTAACATTAACAAAACTGTAACTGAGACTTTGGTACAGTTTAAGTCTGCTGTGCTGCTTGTAGGTAGTGGGTGCAGTTGCTGGTGAATGTATTTTCAATTTAAAATAAATTATTGAGGCCACACTATGAAAATGAGAAAGCACAATTATATGAACTTTGGCTCAGAAGCAGTAAATGACAAGAATTTATATTTTTGGATGCATCGCTTTAAGATAACACCAAATGTTTTTATTAAATTTCAAACACATGCCACAGAATTCATGATAAAAACATTACAAACGTACCACAGTCTCCATGATACATTACTAAACACATCTGAAATCCAGAATGTATTTCAATGCGTTCTCCATCAGCTGTGGCGAGCTATTACTGTGACCGACCACAAGAGGGAGATAAAGATTAAGAGATAAAGACGAGTTACACGTCAGAGCCGCACACGTCAACAGGCCAACGAGTTACAGTATAAAAGAACAAAGTAGTGAAAAACGATTTTTACTAAGACCTGACTGTAGCCAAAATGTGTTATAACTCTGAGTTAGTTTCATCAAAAAACTGGGTCCCCACTGGCTTTAGTGAGGTAATAAACATTTGGACCTGCAAAAACTGAAGACTGACAGA
>JAZGTJ010009615.1:0-19165 GCA_036877575.1 Botia almorhae
GGGTGTTTGTTCTTTCACACACAGGAATCTATGTCAGTGGGTCAGAGCTGAGGAAGCTCCTTTTGCCCAAAACAGCCTCTTTTCAGGAGAAGCTGAAGTTGCACAAAGATGTTTTGTGTGCTAGACACCCACCAGTTTTTCATGAGTGGTTTCTACGGACCTTTCCTGACCCCACCTCATGGTATATCAGATATGGATGGTTGAAATCAGTACTTTAGGTTAATTTAGAACTAGAACCATGGTGTTTTTAACATTTATAAGTAATAAATGTGGAACTTGTTGGTTTACAGGTACAACAGCAGGTCTGCTTACTGTCGCTCTACAGCGGTCATGTCCATGGTGGGCTATATTCTGGGACTGGGTGATCGCCATGGAGAGAATATTTTATTTGACTCTCTAACTGGCGAGTGTGTGCATGTGGATTTCAACTGCCTCTTCAACAAGGTGTGAAAGAAAGTTTGAGTATATGAAAATATAATCTTGCAGTGTTTTAATGTAGTTCTACCCATATATTTGTTAACCTTTTCATTGTTATATCTTTGAAACATAACGTGAAACAAACATGCTGTTTGGTGCTAAAGGGGGAGACTTTTGATGTTCCTGAGGTGGTCCCTTTCCGGCTCACTCAGAATATGGTTCATGCGATGGGGCCCATGGGCACAGAGGGCCTGTTTAGGCAGGCCTGTGAAGTCACACTCAGACTCATGAGGGACCAGAGTGAGCCACTTATGAGGTGAACATCTCAGACATACAGTACAGATAATTGTACAGTAGATGTACAGTTGTTCTTAATGCTTTAGCCGGTGTTCCACTGGCCTATTTTGATGTCAGTCTTCCTTACATAGTAACTGGAAAATCAGAGGGAGTCATTTGCCCTGGTTAGTGTTTACATTTAACAGGAACTCAGCGATTGTCCTGACGATAACCCTACAACAACTAGAAACTTTAAAATTGTTGGAGACAGCCGGTCGGGTAAAAGCTTCTCAGACTACTGACACTGCTTAGATGTTGTTTTAACAATTTTATGTCCGCAAACCCAAAGCCACTTACTGCAAACCCTAATTTTCATCCATGGTGAATCTTTCTCAGTGATGTTGTGCACAAACATAGGCTTTGTCTGGCAAGTCCTGAAGAGACAAATGCCCAGTTGTGCACATTCACAGGATATCAGTCACTCTATTAATTGCATCCTTAGTCAGTTTATTACTGTTAATGTTTATTCATGTGATGCATCCATTTCAAATCAATGAAAGAGAAATCTCATTTATGTAATTTATGTCCTATGTTAAGTTTGACTATATTTGATTCACATACTTTTTTGTTAAACATTTCATATACAGTATTTCTATAATACTAATGTGTCAGTATATGTCTAATCATTCACCTCTTTTTCTTCATTTATCAAGTGTTTTAAAAACATTCCTGCATGATCCTTTGGTAGAGTGGAGTAAGCCTGTCAAAGGTTCCTCTAAGACACAAGTCAATGAATCTGGAGAGATCCTCAACGAGAAGGTACTTTGTCCCTTGGTACTTCAGCCTAATCTCTGACTTGTATATGTACAGTGCCCTCCATAAGTATTGGAACAGTAAAGAAAAAAATGTCTCTTTGCTGTGGAGTTAAGAAATCATTTACGATTAAAAGATGAATATGAGGCAAAATTCCTTACTGTCCCAATACTTATGGAGGGCACTTTATAATATATTCAACTAGGTGGGCTTGAATCATACATAAACATCGCAACACTGTTGACTGCCATTAATCCCTTAAAGACCTTAAGGTCCAGCTTTTAATGTACAAATTAAAGAGCTATTCTTTAACCTTTTTACAAGTAATGTAATAAGTAATATGTTTTAGCAAAATACAATTGAGCAGTAATTTGATCTCATTCCATTAAAGGCCAAGACGCATGTTCTGGACATAGAGCAGCGCCTTCACGGAGTGATTAAGAACAGGAATAAAGTGATGGGTTTGCCTTTGTCCATTGAGGGCCACGTCCACTACCTCATTCAAGAAGCCACAGATGATAAACTCTTGTGCCTGATGTACCTAGGATGGGGTCCTTATCTGTGATGAACACATTTGCACTTCACAGTGTTGTGAGACCAAAACTGAATATAAGTGTTTTGTTTAGTTATGTTTTTCACCCTCAAATGTTTGTTTTGACTTCTTATTTATATTGTTATATCTACAGTATTCAACACACCTCACAAAGGTCATTAAATTTAATTGTTTCAAAAATGATAATTTTTGTGTTTTAATGATGTTTGTTTATATGCAATTTACAGGTAAGATTACTACTAAACCACAGGTTAAATTAGTAAAAGCAAACATTAAACATTAACATTAAATGTTACCATTAAACACTGATTTAAATGGTTGTATAAATTAAAATTGTTATCCTTCTGCGTTTTTGTAGTTTATTTGAAGTGACTGACGAGACCACATTGCTGTGAAATAGCTTTACGTTGTCTTTCAGTGTGTGAGCTGGAGGATTTGTATATGGCTGGAAGATTTCACGTAAAAGCTTTAAAGAATATTTCACTATCATCAATATATATATATAAGCGTTCATCGTATCTTGGCGTATAAAAGTATAAAATCACTGACTGGTCAATGCTGTCTATTATAACCGTTTTCTGTCTTGTGACTAGCTATTGTAATTATTTTTACTCGCACACTGACAGCCAGAGCATCCCACCTTGTCACGCGCTTGTGGAATACCAGCTCCCGCCAAACGCATTCTGCCATTACTTGATTAAGGTATGTATTACCATGACTGTTAAAATGTGTTGAATTTATAATTCGAATTTATAGTTCGCATGTAATGCGCTTTTATCGGTAAAATGATTTTTAGGCGTATCTTAAATGTAATCGAACGACGAACTGCAAGCCTGTAAAGCGATCGACTGAACGTGTTACATCAGTTAATGTAAAACATACGAAGGGTGTTTGCGTGTTTTCATATGTTTGTAGGGCTTACATCGCATCCTTAAAGAATACTGTAATCACCCCTTATTATGTATTTATTTCGATTATGAGAGGCATGTAATCTCATCAAAATGGACTGCGACCCATTTAAAAGGCTGCTCTTGTCATATTGTAGGTTTACAGTTAGTGTAAAGAAGGTTTGGGTATTAATAAAGGCGGTGCCATAGTTATTCCAAAATAGGGCGGACGGGAGGCAATCGTATTATTTCCTCTATAACGCAATACTGTTACAAGTCATGTTTCTTGACAGCCTAAGAAACGTACTCACGGTAGTACCAACAACATATTTCCAGTAAGACGTTATAATTCAGTTTTTTTGATACAGCTAAATGTTACATTTGCCCTCGTACTTGAAATAGGAGCCCATCACTTTGTCAGCATTTCTTTAACACGTCAGTATTATTGTGATTTTTCAGCTGTCTGAAGTAGTACAAAGTGAAAGTCTAAGAGAGTAACTGCATTATTTAAAAGGTTTTATTTGTACTAAAATACAGTATATTATACAGTATAAAATACAGTATTGGCTGATAAGCCACAAGCAGTCTTCTAGATATTCTCATTACCCAGTTGTCATTTCATAGTCATTTATTTTTTTTAATTCTTAGCTATTGCAAATCGTGTTTAGTAGCTAGTACTATAAGCATTTAAGCAAAGTTATTCATGTTAACCTTTAACCAACAACCAAATGTGTGTATTGTTTCTTATCTAGCTACAGTTATGTGTTTGAAACTATGGAGCTGTCAAAGAGTGAAGATACTTCAAACGATAGGAAGAATTCAAAAAAGGCTGCAGCCCACAGTAAATGCAGTGAGGGACAAACATCTCACAAAAGCCCGAATAATGGATTTTTGACTATGCATAATTCCGCAGAGAACCCTTGCTCACTGCCTGTGCCTGACACTCTTGACCTACTCTCTTCAGAACTTAGTGACACTCTCTCAGAGGGCAATGGGCAACTTCCCAACTCAGTTAAAAGGAGCAAAACCCATGACTGTGTAAGAAGAATGGGTTTGCAGCGAGCTGAGAGCTCTGAATATAAAGATGAGACTAACTGGTGCCATAGACATAAACTTGTGACCAGTGTAAGCTTTTCAGGATTTGAAGCTCCTCTACATTTGCTTTGTGAGAATCGGGCTACATCTGGCAGCGGTCATGAAATCATTGATTACCGTAATTTAACACCTCAAGTGCCCTTTGTGCCCTGCATAGCAAAATCCATTCCTAAAAAGAGCAGCTCCCTAAGGAAGCCGAGGAAGGCTGTTAAAGATTTGTTCGTTCACAGAAGACACAAGCATGAGAAAACTGTGTCACCAGGTACACCGTGTCGTGTTGCACGTGAACATGTTTCAACCTTGAAAAGGACAAAGAAGTCTTTAAGGCACAAAGAACGTGCCTCTGCAAGAAGCAGGTGTAACGAACACAGTGAGACTCCTTCAGATTCTTCAGGTGAATATTGCGCTAATGTTTGTGAGGATTCTGCATCACTTAAAAGCTTTGGATCTCAGGCTGGTTGTGGGGAGATATATGCTGATGAAGAATTTATTGTATCGCCTGATGGGGTACTCAACCCTGTTCGTGACAATGAAGCCAGTGAAGCTCGGAAACGAAGAACTACTGCTGCAGGCTTCCAGGGAGGTGAAGATTGTCTGGCCTCTCCTGCACCCACCGAGGTCTTGGACATGTTTGGAATGTGGGAAATGCTAAACAGAACTTTACTATTTGGTTCAAGAGCATCAGGAAATACAACAGAGACCACAACACCTAGTGCAAAATCTCCTTCCACGACCGAATCTGAAAATGTAACGGCAAATACACCCATAACTATAAAGTCACAGATCAGGAAACTTAATACTGATGTTATATCACCAAAAAGTGACAACCAAGAAAATACTAGTGATGAGGGCTATTGTGATTATGTTTCTCCTGGCTTTGAGGACCACAGCAAAAGTTCTCTCACTCCAGTGCATTCCAACAAGTTCCCTAGGGACACTTACAGTGGAGATGCTCTTTATGAGTTATTTTGTGACCCTAGTGAGACAGAGATGAATCCCACTTTTGACGATGAGATGGATCTAACAGACAGCATTGTTGGCCAATGCAGCGACCTTCCATTATCCATGTACAGCTTCCATGTTGGAGCCGAGGAGAATCTAGCCCCTCCTTTGGCTAAGGACTATATTGGTCAAGAGCTTATACAGAGTAAATGGATGGGGAAGGATTGTTTACTCAAGCTCTGTGACACAGAGATCTCTCTGGCTATGGGTATAGTTAACTGGCTGAAACATAAGACAGACAAAAGCAACCCAACAAAACTGAAGTCTTCAAACACTAGCAGTGAAGAAACAGGTTTATGCCTTAAATACAAATCCCAGTCATCAGGAGTTAGAAAACCACCAAGAGGAGCACCTTCAAGAACTGTTAATGGTAGGGGTGGTTTGCCTAATTTTAAAGAGAGTGTCTCAAGCCAGCAAAGTGTTCCTATAATGGATTTGCCCTCACAAAATGATGTTAACATGATGATGTCAACCTTGGTCTCCCCAGAGAGCCTACCCAAAACCCCAACGAGTGGTGTGTGTTTCAGGATATGCAATATTGACTCTCCTATCACCCCAAGTGGAGATTTGCAGTCCCCACTACTAAGCTCCCCAGGTTTTGGAACAAGATCTTTATTTGTGCTGGCTATAAATAAGGAATCTCTTTGTGAATCTTGCAAGAGTTCCCTGAAAAATGGAGCTAAAAATCTGTTTCTGTGCCGCTCTTGTATGTCCCTCATTGAGCACATCAAGACTTCAGACCTTTGGGACCATGCAAGCCTTTCTCACTCCAAGAAACTAACTCCACAGCTAATAACCAGAGAACCACTGTCCCCGGCCAGCACCTGTGGGATAGAAAGTGACATTAGCATCGCTTCCATTGTTGAGCAGTGTGCAAATCAGCTGTCTTCTATGCAGATTAACATCACTCAAAAGCATTTAAGCTGTGATAAAAGAGGTGTCCTTGAATCTGAGCAAGTTGTCAAAAGAAATATTGAAAACTCCCCAAAATACCTGAAGTCAAAGCGCAAGAAAAGACCAATGGTGACTAAAGAGAGAAGCTTGCATGCCAAACATGGCTTGAGTCGGTCCAGCCTCTCTGAGGATGTTTATAAACCATCAGTTCTAGAGTCAGAGGGTCTTGGCTTTGTCACTAGTAATGGTACTGATGACTTGGTGTTGGAAACTTACAGGAGTCCGTGCTGCATTGACTCTAGTGATACAGTCACATCTCAAACTACTAGGCCTACTTCTCTTCCTCTCATGTCCTCTACTTCCTCAGATTTGTCTTGTGTAGAGGACCATTTGAAAAGGATGGAAGATGAAAGTCTGCCCAAAATGAAACATAGATTACCACGTCACAAAAAGACAGCTGTGAATAGTGATGGACAATGTGGTTTTGTCCTTCCAAGGGAGAGGAAGGTACAACGCAAATGCAGAATGAAAAACTGAAGTCCAAGTGTCAAACAGGTGCTGGATTCCTCTAATGAGGTGGTATGGCATATGATACACAGCCTGCATCTTTTCAGTTGGTGGCAGGACTGTCATAGAACAAAGAACAATTATGCATCAATATTGATTCCATTCATTCCAGTTAGGCTTTATTTGAAAAAAATGTAAAGTGTTAATCATGATTTAGATCAGATCCAAGAATAAAAGAATCTTCAATTAAATATTTCTACATTTTTAGGGGGGCTTAGATGAAAGATAAGGGAAGCTCTGCCTAAATAGGGACTAATAATAGGAGAATGGTTTGATTGGATCTCAAAATGTGCAAAAGTACTCCAGTTTGGTGTTTGCATATTTGTTTGCAATATTTATGTTAATTATAGGATAATGACATTTCTCTGAATGTAGAATTGGCTACTGTATATTGCAGCAGATTTTTAAGACCCACAATATTAGTACTCTTATTGCAAAGAAGCAGAGCTGAGAAAAGTTTCTTATAAGTCATTAATAATGACTGCAGGGTGCTTGAGAAATACCAGCACAGCACTTCATCAGCTGTACAATTCTGACATGCTTTGCAGGTATTCTCAGCAAGCATTTTCTCCTCACTCATAGACGATAACAGGACGTAAATCAATTACAATGCAGTACTGTGACAGATAACCTTAGGCAGTATTATGTGGTTTAACATAGGAAAATAATCTGTAGTTTGATGTATTAGAAACAATAAGATAAGTATTGTTTGATGTCGTTTAACACCAGAATACTAAATGTGTCCACTGTCTTAATATAGCCACCCTTTCAAAAGCATTTTTAAAGTTGAATTTCCTCTATGCTGCAGTCAGTGAGCCTGTTTTGCATTTCCAGGCAATATAGTGCAGATCAGAGTCTTTAAAACCTCTTTCTTAATTACAGAAGAAGGGTGGAAGTGGCTACTGGTTTGTGCTTGTGTCAGGAGAAGTGATTGTGTCTCAGCATTTCAGTAGGCTTCAAGGCTTTCTGTGTAGCTGGCTCACTGTTGTAGCTGGGTCAGCAGAGGCACTCGAAGGCTCAGATCTTTGAGCTGTTTGTGTGTGTGTGTGTGTGTGTGTGTGTGTGTGTGATTGAGCACTGATGGGCTGAATATGTAATTTGAATTTCAGGAGAAGGGAGGGGGTCAGCAGTTGCAGTAATTTTGTCTATTATTAGCAGTTTCATTACACAAAGAACAAAAAGATCAGCATAATCTGTGTTAAATTAGTGCACATTCTACATCTACTGATAAACATTTATAGATCTGTCCAATATTGTTCCTTTGTAAATAACCATACAGCTTCAGATTTATGGTCCTCTAGGAAAGATGGTTTCTTTTTTTTAAAGATTCTTTTAAGGTCTTCAAGGTCAGATATCTCTAAATATTTGTGTGTTATGCATTTCAGCCTGGTATGTTGAAACCATAGCAACAACACATAAAAGGAAAAACAGTCTGTTTTTAGGATTTTTCTACCAGTGTGAGAATGGAAATGATTATATGGTGGTTGTGAAGTTAATACTTTAATATAACAGTTTTATATTCCCTACACGTGGAGGTTATGTTTTTAGATGTTTTATTATTTTTATATTGTTGTATAAAATATATTGTATATATTGTTGTTATATATAGATGTTGGTGATTAGTCCACACTCAAAGAAAATGTAGCTGATGTATCATCCTCTGGTTGTAACCCAAAGTACATTCTGATGTAGCTTTTATCAGATCATGTATTCCCCTGAGGAACACACATGGGAATTTTCAAAGGAACAATCAACATCTTGTAGCTAATTAAATAAATAGCTCTTATAACTATTTATGAGACAACATAGTGACACAAAAATCTTGATTTGTGATCGATGCAATAGAAAATGAAATATTTTGTTTTAGTGAAAGCTTATTATTTCAGTGTTTATTAAGACTGTGCAATAAAAAGGTAGAGGGTAAAAGTTAAGAAAGTCTAGAGCTTTCCTGAATTCCTCGAGTTTTTCCTGCAGGAAATGCATTTGACTGTGACCAAAGATAATCATGTTTGAATATTGCTTGGCTAGTTTAGGAGGTAATGTCATGGACAGGGGAGTGGGTGGGACATGAGCATTGAATGGTCTTTGACAGTTTTATTTCCTGTTTTACTCTCAGTAGATCTTTTCAGAGCAGACAGCTGTGTGGTTGCACATCTGGAAAGTGTGAAAGCATATATTCACTCCAAACCACTGCCGACTTCCCACGCTGCAGGAGACACAGTTCAGCCACACATGCATTGAATAATATTGTTATCAATAGACAACGCTATAATGAAGTGATAGAGGTCCGCTGTTTTTGTTGTAATTACGAAGAGGCTTGTTTTGTTTTTGCATTGTAATTACACCTTTTGGCCACTATACGGCAGCATTGACATTTCACATCCCATGTATGGTCACCAAGAACCTAATGTGCACTGTCCCATAATGAACAGCATTATTCTTTAACCATAATCAGTCTACTGTAGATCTGCCTCTCTTTCCTTGTACATTTTCTTTCATAAAAGCAGGGCATTTTTAGTGCTTGTTTGTGAATTGTCTCATCAGCTGCTCCCCAGTAGTTTCGGCATGTGGTCAGAGTGGAGGGGGTTCATGTTAGCTTTGACCAGTCTATAATCCATCAGTGTGCTCCTGGGAGTGTTCTCAGAAACTCAGGAGCCGCCACAGAGCAGATGCATAGAGCTGGCTGACGTTTGCTTATTGAGAGAGGGGATGCTAAACAGGACTCTGTTCTTTTTCCTGGCTTAGGGAATAAGCCTCATGCTGTTGGTTCGTTGCATGACTCTACTGACAATTTAGTCCAATTACATCAGACACAATGGGGGACTGTGTCAATATTGAGGGGTGGAATTATTTTTGCACGTAGGATACTGTGTTGGAAAGGAGTAGAGAGCACTGATGGCCCTAAGAGCTTGAGTTGATATGCTTGCATGAATTAAAAGAAAACAAATGTTTATCTTAATAGAGTATATGTAGTAGAGTAAGGTTTACTATACAGCTGCTCCAGATAGTTGGCAAGACAATTGATCACATTTTGATAAACAAATGATTGTCAAAATGCAAGCTTGTGATTAATTATAGTTTAGCACAGCATGAACCTCAAGAAAACTGTCAAGAAAGGGCTTGACAGTTTGGATCTGGATATTTCCTTTAAAAGATTTAAACATAAAACAACTTAAAAAGCTTGCTTACTTGTTTAAAACGAATGTTTTTTTAATTTCTCCTGCATAGTTTCTGATTTTGTGGATGCTGGCTGGCTTAAAGTCTTCTTATTCTACTCTGTAGTAACTTAGCCCTCAGGGCAGCTGACCTTTTCTACCAGTTGTCAAAGTGTCTATCTTTTATCCTCAAGAATACTGACAGGTTTGCTCATTTTACTGTCAACTCAGCAAAACTGTTAGCCAGGAACACCAACAGGTCTGTCAATCTGTTTTTTTGGGACAGTGACATTTGTCTGAAACCTGTCTTATTTTTTCCTTCTTCACAGCGCTTTTGCAATCCTTGCTATTTCTTACAAGTAGGTGGTGTTTTCAAACCAAGGATCAATGACAGTACATGCTAGTCCTGACTCCTGCAATAACTGCAAAAACACTGAATTATTTCCTAGAGAGACATTTCAAGATTGTCTTACTATAGAAAAGTTTACAAAGCTATTTGATGTAAATTGTGGAACGATATATTTTAGGTTGTTTTAGTATATTGAAACAAACTGACAAGCTATTTGAAAAGCTTTTGGAAGAGACAGCTGGAGGCATAGTAACAGAATCAACATTGCAGTTGCATTTGTTCAGCTATTAGAGTTCAAAACAGAGAAGGATAATGTGTATCAGTGAATAAATTAAGGAAAAGTCGTCCCTTCAAAGAACGCCTCTGATCTGGCTGATGTGACCAGAATTGATGAGCGCTACCTAAAAGGGTCTATTCATACATATAGTAGGCCTTCTCACAAAGCAGGCAGGTGGCACTTGTCGTCTTTGTCTGCTTTGGAATGTAACTTTGCCAGTTCTGGCCTTTTTCTTAATCCGGTAAATACTCAATGACTTAAAATGGACTTGTCAACAGTCTTACTAAGGTAGATACAGTACATTTAGTGGAATTCATCTCATTCCCTTATATGACTATTCATTTGTAGACATATTAATGTCTACATATGTTAAGCAAAGCGTTATCTGCTTAACCATAGATACAAATGTATGTACAGTACATCTATATTTAAGCAGACAGCTTTGTTTTAATTTATAGCATTGACGATTATGTGTATGAATAAATCCAACCAAAATCCTTACATTAAAGGGCATTTTTAAAGGGTTAGATACCAAAGGGAATTGCACTTGTAAAAGTGGCATGTGTGTGCCTCCAGTTTGGCAAGGTTTCACTGTTAATTCTAAATTTTAAACACTAAACAAAAGTTTTTCAGATAGCTAACTATTTCTCACATTTTTGTTAAGCCTATATAGCCTGGGGATTATATATGTCTGTGTCTGTATTTTTGTACAAATGTAATAATACTTCACAGGATGAACAGTGTCAAAGAAGTAGTAGATAGCCAACTTTAGCATGTAAAACCCTAAAAATAATATATTGAGAAACAAATTTGTTGCATGATTTTGTAGATTATGTAACAATGTTTTTAGAAAGTGCAGATTTTGTTGGAATGCAGTTTTAAGATGGTTATTTTGTCACCTCTTAGTGCCATTATAGTCTTAGGACAGGGCAGCTGCCAATTATCATAATCATGTGCAATATTTCTATTTATGTGCTCGCATTTGTCACCGAGTATTAATAAAACCTATTTAAGAATCCGTATAATTGCAGTATGAGTGTTTTTTTCATGACGGGGCAGAGAAATTTCGTTTTTTTTTTCAAAACCAAGCTTCTGAAGGACCGACATTTTGCCCTACATTGTAGATGTGTTGTGTAGACTTGTGCGAACCTCTTAACATAAAGTTACAATGACCTTTAACGGATTAAACGTGTGCTTACAGCGCCAGTTTAGCTCAGAAAACGCAAAGCTCACCCCATCTACTGTACAATGACGCCGTCTACCCTGCAAACGAGCGTGAGTTCATTGATTTCAGTGCAAGCGTTGTGGTTCGTCGCATAAACAAAGTGTTTGATTGGTCGGTGGGGTGCGGACGTCAGGATTCCATCCGTAACCCTGACAGACTCAACGCGTTTTTGCAGTATAGACAGCTGCGTATAGTGCGCTTTGGTCACTCGTTTACGGTGTAATGTCGATGGGATGGTTGGAGCTTTCAAGACTGATATTCTTCTACCTGCTCACAACTAACAACGTGGGATGCTGGAATTTATGCTGGAATTGTTTACTCTAGAGAGACGCTTTACACTGTTTTTATGAACCGTCGCGTAAAATTTAAGTAAATAAAGTGCGGGAAAATGTGTAAATTACTGACGGTTGTAAAATAAACATCTCAGTGTTAGTCTCGGTTAAGTGCTCACAAATGTCTTGTACGGACTGCCCTTGGCAGGGTCCACATGTACTCCGCTGCACTGTCCAACGAGGACTTGACTAAAAATCTCGCTGTTAAACTGCATGTTGGTCCTGATCGAAGAGATTTTCAATAACATGAGAGGACTTGAGACCAACATGAAGGAAACTGATACGGTTAAAGAGAACGTTTCCTACTTTAAAGGACTTATGTAACTAGTTCAAATCTGCAGCATGGACAAGGGAGACGCTGCGGGGACACCGAGCGGTGAACTGGAGCTTCGTGGAGATGCAGGACTAGATGAAGTGCAGATGCATCTCGCCTGCTTACCGGAGAGATACATGAGGGCGAAGTTTTCACTCTTTGCGTACATGTTTTGTTGGACAGTGGTTAAGTTGTGTCAGGTAAGATACCTTGCGTTACTAGATACTGAAATAATAAATCTGTTTCAGACGCTTTACAGTAAAGTCACAAAGTAATCTTAATGCAGTCTTAAAGATAGTCTAACCTAAAGAAGTCTTCAAACAGTCCTAAAGATCGTTTACAAAATGCGTAACATTAGAATAATTTGATTTGAAGGCGTGAGAGTACATTGTTTTTGTAATTCTACCTGCAGTATAGTCTTATTCATAACAAATGTCATCTCTTTCACCTGCTCCAAAACGCAGTCTGTTAAGCTCATGACTGTTTTGGCATTCCTCTGAAATTCACACCTTGTTTTTTATATGGTGTTTAATAAGACCCAAAACTCGTGCGTGTAGAATGCAGTCGCGCAAGCACGGGGCTGTGAGGAACGCTCGCTCGACTACGCGCTTGCTCGATTCTCTCTGTGATCGCTGTTAAAGGGGTCATATTATGCTATTGTCAAAGATGCCTTACTTTGTATATTGGGTGTAATAGAATTTGTTAACATGGTTTAGGTTTCATATAATGTATCGTACTGTAGCTCCTTTATGCCCTGCTCTTCTAAACGTGTGGATTTCTACAACGCTTATCTTTCCGAAAAGCGCCGTGTACTTTGATTGGCCAGCTAACATAGTGCGTTGTGATTGGCCGAATATCTCAAGTGAGTGGCACAAATGTTATTCCATTACCATAATTGCGAATATGAGCTTTCATAGTCATTTTAAAGACAATTATGTTGAGCCTGAATCAGGTCTAGAAAAAGCAGATGACCAAGCACATTAATCAGAATCAACTTTGACACCTATAAATGAAACTGAACATGTCTTTTTCTAATCTACAGTTATTTAAGTTATTATGTTCTACACTTATCTGTGTAGAACAGAAAATACTGCCTAAATCCAAATGCACATAAAGCCATCTGCACTTTCAATGGTAAGAATGACAAACAGTATGCATTACTCTACACTGCACAAAACTCTGCATTAAAAATGGTCAATAGAAATACTTAATAATTAAACATACTTACAGACTGATTCAGAAGTGCCAGATTGTCCTAGCAATGTCGGCCTCTAGGGAGTCGTTCGCGGAGTGATTGAGTCGTCTGTGGGGTGAGTAAAGTATGTCGCCCATTGAGGAGAGTGAGTCTTCCATGGGGTTAGGAAAGTCCATTGTTTGCTCCTCAGTAGGCAGCACCATTTTATTAGTGGAAACCTCAATAGCTACTGCCAATAGTTGAGTAACTTCCCGCAACAAGTCATTAGCCTTATCGTTGGACCTTTGGGCCCATCATAAGCAGCAACATAAAAATAACCAAAATAACCAAAAGCAACTAAAATAACCAAAGCCATGCCTTTGAGTATACATTTGAGTGGAATTATTAAAATATTCCCACACTGTGACATAAGAATGTGGGGGAGGAGTCAACTAAAGTGTTTTCAGCAGGTCTGAATCAGTCTGGATCTGCCACTTTAAAAGGCAATGAAGAAAAGCATTTTTTAACCTGTGACAGTAAAATCATCTTCTCTGCTAATATCACTGTCCTCATTGACTCTAAATTCAAAATGGCAGCAAAAGTTAAATGTTAATTTGTCATTTATCTTTCACCAAAAATTGTAAAAGTTTTCAGTCATTCAGCTCCTAATCAACTAACTTGATCCCCTTTTCTGTATGTGAGTGGCATATATAGGCATTTAAGAGGTGACTGTTTCTCAACGTACCTATTTCTCAACGTACCTATTTTTCTCTGACATTAAAGGGGTCAGAGGGTAAGAGACAAGCCAGCGACTGTAGGTGATTGGGTGTTCAAAGTGACCAATCAAGGGAGCAGAGACATCTCACCTCTAGAGTCTCAAAAATCAACTTAACAGCAAGCGCGTAGAAAGAGTCGAACAAGCACCTAGAGAGAGTCGAGCGAGTGTGGAGAAAGTATAGTTAGTGTTTGTCACAGCCACAGCCCTGTGTTTGTGCGACTGTATTTTTGTGTACAGATGCTGTTCTGTGCACTCATATCACACACACCCACGTGGTTTTTATAAGCGAGTTTTGGGTCTAATTAAACATCATATTTTTACCCCAGTCATAATATGAAGCAGTTAAGAAAACTTGACATCACCACAGTGACCTTTAAAAGATTGATTACATTGTAAATGATTGATTAAATCAAAGCCGATCTTATTCAGCCCTTTAATGAATGACGATGCATTACAATCCAGACAAAAAAACATAAGACCAAATATATAATGCACTTTATTGCAAGAATACATCTTCCTTTTTATTACACTGTATCAGTGTATTACTGTATTAGTACTGTTAGTTAATTGGTCAAGCCAATTAACATTTTCTTTTCAGTTAGATTAGACCTATTATTTGTAATGTCTCTTTATTCGCTCATCAAATAATCTGAAACGGGAACAATGCACTCAAAGCTTTGGACCTGTTTCAACAATGGAGTGTTTCTCAGGGCACTAAAATGACTGTAATGACTGACTCCAACCACGTGGTATGCCTTCTATAAGCCTTTGAACTGCTGCCATTTGAAGGTTTCATGGATATGGCAGCTGTAAATCACAGGAGCCCCTCAATGTTTATGACTCCATCTTGGGTTTAGCATCTACACAAGGCAGCCTAGAACTTGGCCAAACAACAACATTGCAGTTTGTATAACTATTATTATTTTTATTATTATTTCCTTTAGATATTCCAAGATATTCCAGTCCTTTGTGCTTTTCTCATGCATCTCTCAGATTACTACGCATCTATACCATTACCTTTGAGATGACTAGAGCTAGTGGACTAAAGCCAGCTGCTGTAGGTCAGAGGTCAAACCAGAGAGTCGCAGCACAACCTTGAGTAGTTTTTCATTGTTTTGATTGGGTAAAAAATGGCCACAGACTTTGAAGCCCAGCAGGACTTTTTTACATGGTAGAGAACCATATGTATAGCTGGTAGATCAAACAAAGGCATGTATTTGTTAAGGCGTTTATGACTGAACAGTAATTGCTTTAGCTCTTCAGTTTAGCTCTCTTCTTTCATTTTTATTTGGTAACGTTACTTTAATATGCAGTCGAATATATTTTTGATTTCATTTTACAAGACTGCCTTACTTCCTAAGAAGTTTTAAAAGGTGTGGATTGTTTTACCTCGCCCTAATTCAACACCAGCATATCTTATTATTGTTTCTGTTCATTCTTTAGATTATGCCTTACAAGTTCACTGCGGTTTGCATTAATGCCAACAATTTGTTGCTTTTGTGAATGTTGGTCTTTAATTCAGGGCACACCTTGAAACAGTCTTATATATGTTTTCCTTTTTGTCTGTCTTTAGAGATTAAGATCATCCCCAGTTCTACTTCAGGTAAGTTTTGTTTTCCCTTTTAGTTAAAACCTGAAAATACAAACCGTACAACTGTACTCTTGCATTATAAACAGAAGTCTCCAGTCAAAGAAAAAACACCCAAAATTGACACAATAGGAAAACCACAAGGGTCTGTAATTTAGTTTATTTCAAATAGTTAATTTAATAAACACTGCTAAATTGATGTAGTTTGAACTTTTATCATTTAATATATTGTCACTGTCCAATGACAAATATGCTCCACTTTTGGTAATTTAGACTTTAAATGTATTTTCTATTCATTTTGTAAGATTGTTTTGTAAATTGTTTTTTCATGCACCTGAAAAAATATTTTTTACATAGCTAAGCTATGGTTTAAGACATGTTTTCAAGTGTCTGCGGCAATATGATTCTGTTGGATCTTTAATTTTTCATTTAAATGTAACGCTCCAAAGCATCTTTCAGTGAGTTTGATTTAATCATTATTGAGGTGCAAACATCCATGCTCCATGAGGACATGCTGTACTTCTGCTGATGTCAGCTGCCAACAGCTTATCTGGCTTCCTCCCTTTCACGGTTGTGCCTTAACTTGTTGGGTGTTGCTAAGCAGTTGTGCAATGCATTGAGATCTGAGCAATCCTCTGCAGCTCAGAGTTGAACTAAGCACAGATTAAAGATTTTCAGTGAGTTGGGTTGATCAGATCAGGTATGAAGGCCAGTGAATGAGGTTGGTTTTGTTCTGTGTATTTTCAACAGTGTCCCTTTCTTAATAAATGTATTAAATAATTATTATACAAGTAGTTGTTAATTCCTGTCTCATGACTTGCCAGGCCTAAACTAGGGCTATGTGATATACTTGCAATAGACCCATGCATTTATATCCAGTAGATTTCACCTATTTGAATTTCTGTGGTTGAATTAAAATTGGATTACGAGCATTGTGCATCATATTAACAGCATAATGAAGCCTGGTTTACAGTGGTATCCAAAATAAATAATTCCTTTGTAGTAGTTTTGTTTTAAAAACACTAAAAATACCATTTGCACACTTAATGGTTTTTTGCATACTGAAACAGAGTTTTGATTAAAATGGTCAAATTTGACTATAAATTTGACTTCAGTTTGCAACAGGGTTACGATTATATTTTATGGCTCTTTTGAGTGCCATACTGTATTTAGCCATAATAATTGATGGCTTCTATTGTACCATTCTCCTATACAGACTTGTGCACTTGATATGGTTGATTGGTGCAATTTTAGCACATTTCCTACTGTACTTCCCTACTGTTCCCTACTGTACTGTACTGTATTTTCTCATAAACGTCCAGGTCTTTCCTTTGCACCGGCGGTTTTAAAGGGTTTTATGTAGGTTTCATCTCTTATTAATTTAGTGAAGAGTGGGACATCCACCCATTAATGTACCATTTTCCTAATTTTCTTTAGAATACTTCATTGGGTTTTCTTCCAAAAGATAAAGAAGAAGAAAAAAATCTGTTATTTAGTGAAATAAGTTAATAAGTACTAACTAATTTTAGTTTATAAATTATATATAATACAGTTATATATAGATATAATCCTAATTTCAATGTCCTAATTAAAGATGTTATATAATATTATTATATAATGCACTGTGTTGGACTGGCCACCTGTCTAGGTGTTTTCCCTGTCTCTGCCAACAAAGCTGGGATAGGCTAAAGCACTCCCCATGACACCACATATAGGACTAGGAATAAGCGGATGGATGGATCGTTATGTATCATTGTACAATATTATTACATAAGTAAAATATGTATTATATAACATACAACTAATTTAATGTAGCAATGTAGCTTTAAATTGAAGATGAAAGGGAATTTGTAGAAGATGGAATACTGGTAGAACTTTATGGTTTCGTTTTGCTCAGCCCGTACCTTTTTACTATCATTAATCCTGCTGTGTCACACAAATCTTCTGCTGGGTGTTAAGCCTGTAAGTATTAAGGGTGTCTCTTACAGATCAGAACAATATTTTAAATAGTTCTGAATATATAAAAACCTAAATATGTACACATTAAACATTTGATTATGCTTAGGGGTTTAGATTTGTAGAAATATACATTTGTAAATATATATATTGTGTTAATAATTCTGTCTACACAGTTTGCAATGTCTGACTGACAGGACTGTGTTTATATATAGTATATGTATCACAAAGTATTTTCATGCTTCACATAGCATACAGTTGCATTCGTCAAGGCCCCAAGACATATTCTTGGATTTTTGGTCACATGTTCCACTGAAGTATGCTTTGAAGGGCTGTGCCTTGCAGGCAGTGCAAGCTCAAAGCATGAGTTGTAATGCTTAATACACCGCAAACATTCAAATAATACTACATCATAGTCATAAACTCCCACATTAGTGCTAATAATTGTTACTTCTACAGTAAATTCCTGGTATTGCCCTGTTTCAAC
The DNA here is from genome assembly GCA_036877575.1 of Botia almorhae. Taxonomy (NCBI): domain Eukaryota; kingdom Metazoa; phylum Chordata; class Actinopteri; order Cypriniformes; family Botiidae; genus Botia; species Botia almorhae. The sequence continues at coordinate 18,139 of JAZGTJ010009615.1, forward strand.
TTCTGGTTGTAGACCAGGAATAACCTGTCACATCTTTCCTGACCCAGCACTGAACCCCAGAGCCAGCTTTAGACTGCTGTCTTGGCTGTGGTGAGCTTTCCTAAGGGGAGCGGATGATAGTTGCGGGTTGCCAGGGTAAACTTTATCCTGGGTAGATTTTTGGGGTTTTTGCGGTAGGCAAGCTCCATAATTACTCTCTTTGGAGTTCTTTAGACAGTGGTCTAGCACAGCAGTTAAACAGAGCCACCTCTAGCATGAAAACAAAACGGCTCAACGAGAAGAGAGGAGCTATGGAGAGTTGACGGTCATTGTATTGTTTTAGGGGATCTTTTTTTCTGACTGAAGATTAGCTGGAATGACAGTGTGTTTTGTCTGTACATTTGAAGTTCAGAGTAGTGTCGCATTTTACGTGGTCTGTTAATCAGCCAGGCGTCAGGATAGTTCCTCATTATCATGTACCACCCTGCTTGCATTGTGACCTCTTTCAGCTTCAGATTGACAGCTTCCCTCTGTGCTCCATCCCCCTCATCTCGCCCAGTGCAGAATAACTGATTTTGATCACCCACAGTAATAAAAGTCACATGTCTGCTTTGAACAATAGCCTTTCATTTGCTGGCTGCATTCATTATGACCAAAATGTATGGGGTAAAATAGAAGCAAAACTTGAGAGTTTTAGTGTACGAGTACAAATATTTATTGTACAAGTTCTTAAATATAGTTGAAATATACAAGCTCTCAAGTTTTCTCATCTTTAACACCCATAGTAATGTTAGTATTAAGCTAAAAACACTTGCTGTATGCTAGGTGAGACAGAGAGAGCAAGAGAGAGAGAGAGAGACATTTATTCCAGGGTATTCGTTATGCCCTGAACAAAGAAGTCTGGAAGTGCTTGCTTTTTCATTCCCCTGTCTATTGGATAAAACAACTTCTCACGCACACTCTTCTTCTTTGCCGGCGGTTGCCGCGGGTGATGAGCTGCATGAGGTGTGCCAGAATTGTACTGGCAAGCTGTTTATATATTTCCTTT
>JAZGTJ010009616.1:0-19164 GCA_036877575.1 Botia almorhae
TGATAGGGCTCTCAAGCAAGACCCCATACGTCAGTCACTTGACGTAACGTCTCCGTTCCCTCCTTCAGGGAACGGGGGTTACATATGTAACCAAGACGATATTACAGACTTTTTGTTTCCTATTTTTCACCGTAATTCACCGCATCGTCATGGCAACATTGTTTGAGATGTCAGAAATCGTTTCACAATTTTGAATCTTCAGTGTTTTGGCATGATGCATGATTTGATGATAAACAAACATGGTGAGCCACGTTTAAAACCATGTTCAAACCTGGGTATTGGGATAAATGTTTCTCGCTTGTAATTTTAAAAGGGGTTAGCACTGCTTTTAATCCTATGGGGTTAGCACTAAATGAAATGATAAAAGGTAAACCAATATTGCAACAAGTTGTTAAAAACAAATAACCAGTCACAAACGTTTATTTATTAATAATAAGCAACTTATTATTTATCGTATTCATGTGCTTTGTATAGTTACATGTTCACACACTGTGGTTTATTTATTGTCTGAAGGAAACAGTTAAAATTGATAAACAATACCAGCAAACAAATCTGGTGAAGAGATCGTATTTGTTTTTGGGACACTTAAAGAATTTGTTCACCAAAAATTAAAGTTTATGATTTTAACAAACCCATATGATTTTATTTCCTTTTTGAAGCAAATATACAAAAGAATGTAATACAAAACATTTGATGAAATAGTCTATAAATATGTAAATATCTATGGTTATACCTGCAAACAAAAAAGCTGGTATATGTTTACCTAAGCAAAAACATTGCACCTCACCTACACCTTTAAATATATGTACTGTTTATTCTTGGTTTTCACTAACTCTTGTGTTTGTGTGTGTGTGTTTTGATGCACAGGAAAAACTGGATGCATTATGGGTACTGCTAAAGAAAGGCTATGACAGAGTATCCATCATGCGACCACAACCAGGAGATAAGGTAAGACACTTGTTACTGTTGAATATTAGCATAGCTTTAAAATGTGACTCAGATGCATCATCTGAACTTTTATGCAGTATGAAAAGTATAAAATAGCAATCATGTATTAATTTTAAAGAGAGTATTGTGAAGTACAGTATGTTGTTTAAGTGTAAGTCTACACCCCCCAAAACAAAATAACCATGCCTTGATATCCCAGCCAGCACAAGTTCAGTGACCTACAAAGATCAAAGGTCTTGTTCTAATTTTTCTTGTTCCATTTTCCAGTCCAATCCATTTTCCAACAGCAATCTGATAAATCACTCATATGAGCTGTCAATATGACTTGGCCTTACCAAAGTGTTAAAAGCAGTTATGAAACATTTCTTACTGTTGTTCTCGAGATAAAATGCCACTTTCACCATTATTTTTTATAGAAGTTTGGATTAGAAATTTCCCCATTAAGAGGAATTGTTGGTTTAAGACCTAATTAGTTGTCTTAGAAATATCATGAAACAAATCAGGGCCATTTATCTTTAAAATATTTAAAATAATGTAAAGACACATTTAAAATGACTTGCTATGGAATAAAGCAGCCAGGATATTGATAGGTATTTTTTGTTTACCATGTATGTTTGTTTTTTGAGAGACATACATGGTTAGTAGATAATGTTTGAGTTATCTATTCCGTTAAGTGTGCATATTTATATTAAAGGGATCATTAAATTTTTTTGAAATTTGATTAATAATAATATTAAAAGTGTTTTGCCCAAAAAATGGGGGGCGGTTGTGTTTGTGATATCAAATAAAGACTGGAACACGGACAATGAACAATATTTAATGAATTAAAGAACACAAAAACAGCACAAACAATAACCGTAAAAATAGTGAGGTGACTACAAATGCAAAACAACAGTGAAACATAAAACAATCCAAACAATTCCAAGATGAAACATACAACACAAGTCCAGGGCAAGATAATTCAACAGGGGTAATCCAAACTCGAAATCCAAATATCCAAAATGCATAAATCCAAGAACCAGAGAAGACACAAGAGATAGACCATATACAAAAAAACACCGAACAACGCCAAACACCAGCACTAGAACAATTAAAACACGGAACTTAAATACACAGAATAATCATGAGTGAACAGGTGATGACGATACAGGTGGGTTGTAGAAATTTAATTTAGCCAATTTAAATTTTAGAAATATCATTATGCTTATAGAGTCCCTGTAACCCACATATGCATATCCACGTGTGTGGGTATGTATATATGTGTTGTGGGGGTCAAAATGGGGGATTTATCAATAAAATTATTGGTAAAATTAAAAAAGTCCATCATAATTGTTGCCCACAGCCTGACCACCTGCACAACCAGCCATTTATTAAAATGGATTCCTGACCTGAAATCCAATAACGTAACATAGACTTATTTAATTTTACTTTTATTATATTGTCACACTAATTTCCACTTAATCTCATAAGCATTATTCAAATACAAAATGACAAACTCCATGTATAGAGTAAAGTCAATGGCATGGTTATTTTTTAAGCTCTGACAGAAGTTCCACTCACTTGGCTCAAAAACACTGACTTCAGCCAAAGTCCCTCTAAAGTCTCGCCACTGTGAAGCTATATTTGCAATGCCTCCGGTCAGCTATTACAGTCATACAAGACCAAGACTTATTCACTTAAATGGGGGAAGACAGATATCTCTAAAATCACTGACTAAGTTCACAATAAAACAATATTACCATCCGACTATTAAACATAACATCAGATGTACCATAACTGTACCATTCTGTTTTTAAGCTCAAAATGCACTAAAAACTGGTAACTTTAGCTACTGTGTGTGCACAAGTGCCTCACAACACTCTGTACAGAGCCCCTCCCCAGAGAATAATTAGTGTTCAGTGATTGACAATTAGCTATTTCTAGTAGAAGGCGGGATTTCCTTTGCTAGAGTGGCCTATGGAGCATTGCACTTCCCCTAATTCACAGTAATAGGAGGTAATTATATCTTATAATTAATATAGAATCTTATAAGGAAGTAATTATATCTTAATACTTTGTAATTAAGTGGGAAGTAATTACAATACTAAGGCAAACATCTGTATTACTTCTTTGTTTTTAAGTAAGATAAGGGATTTTAAGCCCCACCTCAGAATTTTTGTCTGGCAGAAGCAATTTATCTCTTGAACAAAATATCACAGTAGCTTGGGGGTGGGCTCTTTTGACTTTGTTAGGCAACTGCCTAACAACCACCTAGAACACCCTAACTATATACTGTACTAAAAACACTGAAAACAACACAGCAACTCTCTAGCAACGTGTCCGTTTCTCAGCATTTACAATGTCTTCAGAAAATTTTAATCTCAGTTTTAAATTTTACAATTGTCTTTCTTCCCTAGGGTTGCTGTATAAACTTCACTCGCATCAGGTCCAGTTCTTCTCCACTTTATCTAAACTACAACCACCACTCTTCACCCATCTACACTCCCCCTCATAACTTCAACCCACCCCCTCCTCAAGGCCAGCTTTCCCCGCCTTTACACAGTCCACCAGCCTCCCTGCCCTCCAGTATTCCTCTCCTACCTTCAAACCCTCCTCCACATGCCATTACTCCACCCCCACCTATTACCCCTCCTCCATCTTATTCTCCACCCCGTCTGGGCTTCGTCTTCTTCAACCCTCTTTTTTTCTCCACCTATGTCTTCATCCTCTCCTNTCTCCACCCCCTGTCTGGGCTTCGTCTTCTTCAACCCTCTTTTTTTCTCCACCTATGTCTTCATCCTCTCCTCCACCATCACCTACTTCCTTCCTGCCTCCACCTCTTCAGGCCCCACCTCCGTGTAGAGCTCCACCTCCAGACCGCCCACCTCCAGACCGCCCACCTCCACGGCCTTGTCTGTAATGTGTAGAAAGGGTGGACTTCTTTGAGGGCCTAAAGTTGGGGACAGGAGGTAAACAGGAAATATAAATTTTCCACATCCTTCTCCTTGACGAAAACACAACAGGATTCCTTTGCTGTGTGGATTAATGCAATAAAACTTAATGTAAAGACCCACCTGTGGCATCAAGGACAAATACTCCCTTATCTTATGAAAAGAATACAACTCACCATGCAACCCTGAAACTTCTGGGGGGTAAACTGAATCATATACCACATCAGGCAGTGCAATGCTGCAAATCCATGTAAAAAAAGCTCTTGTTTCTCTGTGGGCACCATTTGCTTGTCTGTGAACTAAACTGTGCTTTGAGACCAGAAGTTTTAAAAATGGATCCATGGACATTTTAACTTGTATGCACGTTGGACCACCTCATAAAGGTGGATTAAATAACAGAGGACAGCTGAAACAAAAAAACATCTTTCAGGAACTATCTAGCTCAGAACATGTATTGGTGGACAGTAAAAGAACATTTGTGATTTACGTGAGTTGAAGTATGAAGATTGACTTGTCACCATTTATAATAGGTCAGATTAAATCTTTTAAATGGCTTGTCAACACTAAACAATGTGTCAAAATCATTCTTGATCCATTTTGATTCTGTTGATGATGCATGTTTGCAAAAATTTTATTTGTTGTAACAATGTTTTGAAATGAAAGCCTTTGGTTTACTTTCAAAAAAGTGCAGTAAAACTTCTGTAAAATTCAACCATTTAATGAAAACCAGTGTCTTACCATAAGAAGGAATAAGACTGTTGTTTGTTCAGGTAATTATCTTTTTTGTGCAATAGTGAATTTATTGGCTTTGATTATTAGGGGCATGTTGCTGTTTCTTGATCTTTTTAATGTATGTAAGACTAGCCAAAGTAGAATAACTACAGGGATTGACTTGAAACAATACAATCCATTTGCACATCTCACGCTTGTAATGGTGTATGAGTGAATTACTAAAATATTTACAGTGGGGATCGAAAGTTTGGGCACCCCAGGTAAAAATTTGTATTAATGTGCATAAAGAAGCGAAGGAAAGATGGAAAAATCTCCAAAAGGCATCAAATTACAGATTAGACATTCTTATAATATGTCAAAAAAAGTTAGACTTTGTTTCCATCATTTACACTTTCAAAATAACAGAAGTTTGGGCACCCTGCAGAGTTAATATCTTGTACTGAGATTTTTCCATCTTTTCTTGGCTTCTTTATGCACATTAATACAAATTTTTACCTGGGGTGCCCAAACTTTTGATCCCCACTGTAAATATTTTAGTAATTCACTCATACACTATTACAAGCGTGAGATGTGCAAAGTAAGGTGATTAGGTTAGGCACATTTCAGGTACATTGTTTTCTATTGTTTCAAGTCAATCCCTGTAGTTATTCTACTTTGGCTAGTCTTACATACATTAAAAAGATCAAGAAACAGCAACATTCCCCTAATAATCAAAGCCAATAAATTCACTATTGCACAAAAAAAGATAATTAGCGATTTGCACAAAACTTGGTATATAGCATCAAGAGACACTCATGACAAAAAGTTATAGAATTCATAGTAATTGTTTAAATCATTCTCTTATACCGTGTCAACAAATTTGACAGCTAGCATATAAAATGGAAAATCTTTACAACACTTTTATGTATTAAATTGAAACTTTGTGGGTGCAATTGTCACAACCTTATGACAGCCTTATAACAGTTTGGTGACAGCATCACCTATTGGTCAAAATATTTACAATCGTTTCATTGAGTTATAATGGGTTTTGTTTGTGGTTTCTCATTATCTCATTATCAGAGATGTCTACAAATATTTCTCTTGGTGCCATTGATGGGCTTGACCTCATAATCGCTGCTTGCAGCTATATTACTATTATTATTCCTCTTGAGTCTATGGCAACCAATTAAATGGAACATAGGAAAGTTATGAAATTTGGCACACAGAGGGTGGTCTAAAATGTTACCAATACTAATTTGGAATTTCTATCTCAGACCCTCTAATTCCACCAAGAGTTTAAAGTTTCAATCATGTTTATGCTCATAACTTTTGTCTGAACTTTTTTCATAACTCTCTCATAAGTCCTAGAAAGAAAATTCATGTTTCCGAAATAGCATGCACAGTTTCTGGTCCAGAAGTATGAAAAAGTTCTGCTTATTAGTTCTGCTTATTACTTTTGAAAACTGTAGTCTAAAATCGCAAGTGTGGTTTCTTTAGATTCCTTGAGGCATGGTGAGTCGGATGTTCCATTGTTGGGTATTTTGGGTGTCACCCATTTGCAGTATTTAACAAATGCCTTCCAATGTACCAATGTGTATTTATCCATCTCCGCCTACTATCTACCATGTTTATGCTCATAACCTTTGACTCATAAGTCCTAAAAACAAAACTCTCTTTGATTTTCCATCAGTTTCCATTATGACACTTTTTCTCTTTTTGTTTTTCTTAGAAAAACCTCCTTTATTGAGCTCCTCCTACAGCGCCACCTATTCGTCAAAACTTTAACAAAAATGCTTAAAGCAAGACTTTTTGAAGTTAAGTAGTCTATCCTATTTTTATGTTTGGTCTTTATAAAGTTTTACCACAAGTTTTTTTTATATACACTATATTGCCAAAAGTATTAGTTCACCCATTTGAATAATTGAATTCAGGTGTTCCAATCACTCCATGGCCACAGGTGTATAAAATGAGGCGCCTAGGCATGCAGACCGCTTCTACAAACATTTGTAAAAGAATGGTCTGCTCTCCGGAGCTCAGTGAATTCCAGTGTAGTAATGTGATAGGATGCCACCTGTGCAACAAGCGCAGTTGTGAAATTTCCTCGCTACTAAATATTCCACAGTCAACTGCCAGTGGTATTATAAAAAAGTGGAAGCGATTGATTAATTGAATGACAGCAACTCAGCCACAAAGTAGTAGGCCAGCGGGGTCAGCGAATGCTGAGGCGCATAGTGCGCAGAGGTCGCCAACTTTCTGCAGAGTCAATCGCTACAGACCTCCAAAATTCATGTGGCCTTCAGATTAACTCAAGAACAGTGCGTAGAGAGCTTTATGGAATGGTTTTCCATGGCCGAGCAGCTGCATCCAAGCCATACATCACAATGCAAAGCGTCGGATGCAGTGGTGTAAAGCACGCCGCCACTGGACTCTAGAGCTGTGGAGACGTGTTCTCTGGAGTGACGAATCATGCTTCTCAATCTGGCAAATCTGATGGACGAGTCTGGGTTTGGCGGTTGCTACGAGAACGGTACTTGTCTGACTGCATTGTGCCAACTGTGAAGTTTGGTGGAGGGGGTATTATGGTGTGGGGTTGTTTTGCAAAGGGTGGGTCAACGTCACATTAAACCCTATGGATTAACAAAGGGATGTCACTTAAGTTCATATGCGTCTAAAGGCAGATGAGCGAATACTTTTGGCAATATAGTGTGTATATATAGGCCAAATGGCTATATCATGTGTAGACAAAAGTTCAGGTTTGCAAAACTTTACATATGTGAAAAAAGAACATTCTAACTTAACCTGCCAAGTTTCAACCATTTTTAACGAAAGGGGGTAACCAGCAACTTTTAAATGATCAACCATTTAAACTCACAGATTAAGGTTGTAGTTCCTTATTTTGTCCACTGGGAGGTAGACTAGAGAGTAACAGGATAAACCATTTTCAGTCCAATATTGCCATCAGTGTTTCAATTCATAGAAATTAATTTATGAAACCAAAATACACTGACAATGTCTTTGTTTATAGGTTAGGTAATTTGTATTTACTTCAGGAAAATGTCTAATGACAATAAAGCTACAGCATTATGCTAGAAAATCACTCTCCTCATCAACTCATCATCACCTGTTCCCCGTTTCTGCTTGGAAACTGATAATTGCAGCTTGTGGTTATATTTTGTGTTGATTTAATAAACAACATACATGGCATAAATGAAATTCAACAAAAATCACAATGTTTGGATAAAAAATATTTGGATCAAAGGTAACACAAAAGAAGCTATAAAGTAAACAGTAAAAATATAACCCTTTTATATCCAATAATAAAGCCCAAAGACAACAAAATGGTCCCATAGAAACAATCAGATATGAAGGTGGCGTTGTATGGGGCAAGTACCATGTAACACAAAACTTTATGTTCTCTGACCATTTGCATTACTAATGTAAACTGGAGACCAACTCACACCCTCCTTTGTAACAATGCCTCGGATGTCCAGAAAAAACAAAGTAACCCAAAAGGCCAAAATTGGAAGCCAGAAATTTCATGCATTCATTTAAATTGACATGATGCTAGGAATGTACCATTAGATTATTCTCATAGTCAAAATACAAAGTAACTGTGAACATGACATACAGTATATATACAGTAACTAGTGACAGTATTTTGACTTGCTAAGTACAATGATCCACTACATCTAGATGTAGTGTTTAGACAGAAAACATTAAACAAAAACAAAATATTTTATTTTGTAATGTTTGACTGGTTTCTTAACATACCAGTATATGTCTGGATTTTGCAAAATGAAATCGCAAAAACAAAATTTCCATGGCCCAGTTTTTGAAAACGCACAGTAAAAGACAAGTCAAAAAGTAATGCTCAGCAAGGAGATCATGCATTCACTTCATATTTTACCCTTCATGTACTTAATCTCCGCTTTTAATCTCCAGGGGTTGCAGTAATTTAACCTGGCAAACCCTTGAAAAATATTAAGGAAAATATGTACTTTATATAACCCAAAAGGAAAGTATTTTATAAAAAAGGTGGGAGTATAAAGCAACGGGCTGAAATGAAAATTTCAGTCCCTGTAGATACTACATTTTAAATAATCCAGAAGAGAAATTAGTAACATGACCATGCCCTTAAATAGCAGCAAAGGGGATAAATTAAAAGTGTGCAAACTGCCACTAAGCAAGTTCACAGTTTTGTTTTAGTGCCAAATACCACAAGTCTGTGGAATTATGGAGGTTTTATTTCCTAGAGTAAGCGGTTTATGAAGACCTGGTTTACAAAATGCAAACTGGAACATCAGCTACACAAACGCATACGCATTTGATGAAAACCGTCCTAATGTCATTTTGGGCTATATGAATGGTGGATAGAGCAAACAAACCAATAATAAACCGTCACAGGAAAAACATAGACTTTGCTATATACCACACCATGTGGTGGCTTTGAAATTGCCGCCCCATACCACGCCACCACAAAAACACAATCCAATTAACAACAATGGTATATGCAGTTTCCAGATTTGCTTTAAGAAGAGATACAATAATATAGTAGATACACTTCAAATTCTTTCATAAAGAGAATAATGCTTTTTTTTACATGTTAAATTTCATATTATGTCTTTAATGATTTGTATTTGTGTGTGTGTTTGGGGCATCGATCAGGTGTTTTACTCAACAGTCACTGACTTGGCCAGGTTTCTCGGGCAATCAACCTATGTTAAGTGGAAGAAAATGAAAAATATTTAGTAGAGAGTTAATAAACAGATTGTTAAAGGAATGTTCTCATTTATACAATGGCACTGTTGCTTGATTCTTATTGGCTGAGAGAAATTCTTACGTAATATTTCCAATAATGCACAGCTATAAAGTAGTTTTAAATGTAAAATGATGACAGAATTTTCATTTTTGGGTCAACCAGTCCTTTAGCTTGTATTAGGAACATTAACAATAATACATTATTGTATTAGGTACTTTAAAAAAATCTCTTGCATTTACACAAGTTCAAACTGGGCAATGTTATAAACATTCTGGAAAGAAATGTTTGACAGACTGGAATTATAAAAAGAATGAAAGAGCGATTTGGACTCACATCATATCCGCGGAGCACGGCAAGGTGGAAAGAGAGCAGCTGTAGAGGGATGACACTTAAGATTCCCTGCAGACAGTCCACACAGTGAGGCACTTTGATGGTACGACTGGAGTTTTTTATGGTTTCATAGTCCTCTTTATCACAGATCACAATTGGACGCCCCTACAACACGCACAACCACATTTTAAACAGGGGAAAACTACAGAGGACAAATAGAGCTGGGTAATATCAATGTTAAATTGGCAATATATCTATCACCATTTTACCTGTATCTAATATACAGCATCTCAATATTTAGTCTACGTATTTGCCTAAAAATGCAAAAGCCAAGTGCACTTTTAATTTAAGGCCAAAAACATTGTAATTTAAACATTTAATCTGGTTAAAATAATCAAGCCATATTTTCCATACTGTCAAAAAGCAATAATGTGTAATAATGTCAGCCAAACAGTACCATAAAAGGAACCTGGACAAATATAAGACCTGAACCTTTTTATTTTAGGGTGTAGTTACACTAGTCACGGTTGGTTTCTACTGTCCCCACTTGGACTGCACTCACTTGGACCGATGTTCCGAGCAGGAGCACACTTGCGTCATTAACAATGCAAGGTTTTGTTTTGAAGAGAAGCCCTTTCGCTAATATAATGTCTAATAGATTTATCATTTATGCTGCATAGCAATTTTTCTCTTGATTGTACAGCACATATCACATTATCATGGAAACAACGACTAGATAAAGGAATTTGCAGCTTTACTTTGCAGCTTTACAGCTTTACCAGACCTGTTATAAACCTAAATATACTTGAATGAATAAAATTTAAAAATGTACCAAGTAGTAATAGAAGGTGTTTGTTGTCGTGATGATGAGAAGCCGTTCTATAATCTGGCGCAGTTAGCAATCACATTACATGCGAACCACATTTGAACAGTGCTTCGACACACCCCTTCAAACAGGTCAGAGCACGGGTAAACGAACCATACCCAGGCACATTTTGGAGCAATTACAGTCGAACAAACCAGACTTTGGGGTCAAATGCTCTTGGGCATGGTTCAGACTGCCTGGTATTAGTACACTCCTATTAAGTGAGAAGGAACAGAGCACACATGAAGCTAGAACAGTGTAGAAGACAACACTGTTCGGCAGAGAAAACAGTCAGATGTGGGTGTTTGGATGCGTCACCTGTCTGGCCACCACCTGCTGCAGAGCATTCTGGCACTTTGTGTAGGTGTGATCTCTCATGATGATCATAATGACAGGCATAAGTTTGTCCACCAGGGCCAGCGGCCCATGCTTCAGCTCTCCAGCCAGAATCCCCTCTGAATGCATGTATGTGATCTCCTTAATTTTCTGAACGACACACACAGACAAGAGCTTTATTAGCTACATCGGACAGGACTGAAAAAAAAAATCACTGCAGACCTCTGTAAATTTAGATGTAATGTACAGCAATTAGGGGTTAAACAGTTTTGGCATAATTAAAGCTGTATAACATTTGTCATAAGCCATCTCTGTCCATTTTCCACATCCTTACAACCATTAGCTGCATATTTCTCCTCAAATGTCACAGTCAAATTACAATGCAAGCAATAATAAATAACAACTAATGTCAAATCTAATGTAAAGCTTCATTGCAAATGAGATTTGAGCACTATGGCAGATGGAAAGACCCTCGTTAAAAGTTTTAAATGTGGTGTTCACTATTCAGGAGTGGGGGATAGGTGAGTGAAGTGGGAGGTCAAAAAGTAAAAGTATCTGTGATCTAACCAAAGCTCCTTCCAGGCAGGTGGCATAGTGGTAGCCACGACCCATGATGAGAACACTCTTTTGCTGGTACAGCTCAGTCGCCAGCTTCTGAATCTCCTCGTCCAAACTCAACACCTCTTTAATCAGATCTAGAAAAAGAGAGAGAAAGCTAAGGGTCAATATATGAAGCTTATAAATTATGCACACATGCAAAGAAATTACTGAAAATGGTAGGCTAAACAATGTAGTGGATTATGCCAGAACGTGCTAAGGCAAGATCCAAATGCAACTGCAGTTGCTCCTGGCAATACATGAAGTGAAACAATGGGTCTGTGCAAGAAACTACCTGACGCATAAATTACGTAGGTGTATAGTTACTGTAAGCTTGCTTTTCAGATGCACTCAGAAAAGTTTGTCTGAAGCTATGGATTAAGTAACCAGTAAATGTTGTAAATAATGTTCAGTGTCTTGCACAAAAGAACCTTTAATTTCACTTTATCAATGTATTGTCAAAAGCCCAGCAGAAAACAAGAATAGAGGAAAGACTCATTGAGGTAGGGATGCCCCAGCAGACACTTGTGGTTCGATTAAGACCTCCAACAGCCACAGACATAGCTGGCTGAGGCTATTGACCCCTCCCTGCTGTAATAACACCCCACATATGCACGCACACACACACACACAGAGCTGTTTGTCAGTGTTATAACATCAGCACCTCACGGTCAAAAACGACAAAGAACGAGAGTACAGAAACACAGAGCTTTAGTTCTAATGTGAACATTATTTCTATGTATGTGTTTAACTCACAGCCACATGGTCTTATGATTAATATTTTACTGTATCTACATTTTATGTACAAATAGTACCATTCAACATTAATTAAATCTTTTTCTGGCTAAATTAAGGAAATTAAAAAATATATATATTTAACTTGTTAAACTGTAATTCTGTTTAAACAATCCAAAAAATGTGTTCCACTATAGTTTGGCATGTCTTATTTATCCCAGAGTTTAGCCTTTAGCTGAAACTAGGATTTAGAGAAAAACCCCTTTAAAAAAAGCGCATACTAATTTATTTTATTATTAATAAGGCAAGTAGCTGTGTAATAAGTGTGATAATGTACAGTACAGTCAATATATTAAGAAACAATATACTGACTGTAAATTGTGCCTTATTTTTATTGAAATCCACCAGTAAACACTTTCTACGAAATTTCAAGACAAATACATCTGCATTAACTTATAAAACTGGCCCTGATTGGTTATTGTCCAAAGAATTCCTAAAATTGTCATAAATCTGAAGTATATTTACCTGGCAGTACTCTGAGGCCTTGTATGATTTCTCTCCTTCGTGGCTGCATGGAAATTCTGTCATCACACATCAACAGGGCAAACATGATGAGAGCCACAAACTGACTTGTGTACGCCTGCAACAAAAAAAAACAAGCCCCACAAGTTTAGAGGAGCTCAACACACTGAAAGCCATTTCTGTCTCTTGCTTTTACACTGTCTATAACCCTTTATATAAATGCCATTATCTTTGACAGTGAAAATGAACAAAACATCAAAAATATAAAACCAAGGACATTTGGTTGAATGATTTATATTATAATAGGACAATATAATGAGAGAGATACAAGTAAAAAATTTCTTTAACGCTTACAATACATTCATACATATCAAAAATGTAATGCAGTGCTATATCCTCAGAGCATATTAAAGCCACTCTCTCAAACGTGAAGCACATTAAGGAAGCATTCAGGAAGTCTGACAGCATGCTCTGGCTTACTTTTTGATCTGCGTTTTCATGCAATAAACTTCCAGTGACGGTGGAGGAACCACAGACCAGACGTTCACTCTGACAATCACTACCATATGAGAGGCAATCCAAAGACATTACTGTGTCATCTGTTGCTTGCAGATGCTTTTTATCAGATGGTGACATTCAGTACCTACAGTGATTGAGTGCTTGCAGAAATCTGAGGAGAAGTAGCTTGTTTAGCAGAGCACAAATTATGATCTCAGCTGGTTGCTGGATCCTGAGAGTAATTTCTGTTTGAAACCTTGATAATCTTGAAACCTAGAAGCACGAGCTTTCTAGTAGTTGTAGGTGTTGGTCTAGAGAATAGCTTCTCTGAGTGAGCCATTTCACACAAACCATCATTTCAGTGTGGCACAAGATAAAATTTCAATAACAACTTGACCACACCAGTGGAATTTGTTTCCAAGGACTTGACCTTATTACTAAGAACCAGAACCTCCCAGAAATCTGGGTTTAAGCACCTTGTCCAAAAGGTAATGTCTCATGCCTCACTTCTTGAAGAGACTGAACCTGCAAGCTTCTTTAGCCCAAGCCTTAAATCACCCTACCTCCCTTACTTATCCACAACTTTCAATAAGAAAAAGTAGAGCCGCATTTTATCCAGTGGAAATTGTTTGGATTGTGAAAAGTAAGAGTTCCAAACCAAAACTAGAGCAAGAAGCTACAGATCTAAATGCTAGTTCACAGCCAACTGCTCCGCTTCAGAAAAAAAACACTGAAATTTCAGTGTCAGTTATTTGAAAGATTTAAAACTGCAGGCAAGAAATGCTGCATTACTGACAACTGTAGCCTAAAACAATAGGTAAATAGGAATTTAGCTATTGGTTAACATTGTTAGCCTGTGCAGCATAGATAACATCCCATGTCTATGAAAACACTTTTTGCCAAATGAAGTCATTAATGATTAAAATAAATGGGGACAGTCTCTGTTTCTCTAAACTGACCTAATTAACAATCCATTATGTGATCTCTGAGCAATGTATATTCATTGTTATGTGGCACTGAAATTACCTTGCACAATTGTCTTTTGTTCATAATGTCATAAATCCACATTTTTAATGGTCCTTACCTTTGCTAAAATAATCGCTGGGGTTTTTTTTACAACTACATTACACCTAGTCTTTAACATCCTTTAGGAGCATCGCAAATTGCATAACATCAACATAATCATTTTAGAATACAGAATTGAATAAACCACATCTATAATGAGGTATTAATCCACAACTACAGGGGTCTGCATTTGATTTAAAAATTGCCATGAAACAGAAGTTGTGATGGTCTTTTCTTACATTTAGGTATTTGGCAGACACTTTTATCCAAAGCGACTTACATTGCATTATACTACACATTGATCACTATACATCGAGTATGTGCAATCCCTGGGATCGAACCCATGACCTTGGCGTTGTTAACGCCATGCTCTAACCACTGAGCTACAGGAAAGCTCAGCTTTCAATAACAACTTGAAAAATTTCAACAACAACAAAGCTCAGCTTTCCTGTAGCTGAGGAAAGCTGAACTACAGCTATTGTCATGTAGATACAAATTAAAATTTGGAACTTGTGTTCCCGTTAGAAATTGATTGGATCGCTGAAAGTTGGAGGGATAGAAACTGCCTGGCCATTGGCCACTACAATAAAAAGTCAATTTTGATTTTATGAAAACTAGAAAAGTAGAAGATTACCCTTCTACATTGGCCTACAAATTTACATCATGACTGCCTTAGTTTTTTTTTCTGCCATATTTAAATTTAGCACTCTGATCTGTTTGTTACCATATATACGTGACAATTTAGGGTGAGTAAATTATGCAATAATTATCATTTTTGAGTAAACCATTCCTTTAAGTCTGCTAAACTTTTAGCAGTGGTGGGGTGTGCATGGTAAAACATTAACTGATGAAAAGTCATTGAATTTATTTATACAGTGTTCCGGTGAGAAAAAAATTACTAATAGTTAAAGAAATCAAACAAAAAACAGAACACACCTTGGTGCTAGCCACTCCAATTTCTGGCCCAGCATTGATGTGAACGCCACAGTCTGTTTCTCTTGATATAGAGCTGCCCACAGTGTTAGTGATGCCCACCGTAAGTGCACCTCTCTCCTTGCAGTAGCGCAGAGCCATTAGGCTGTCTGCCGTCTCACCTAGACACATACATCAGAATTCAAATGTCTTTCCCATCTTCAGAACAAAATATACAGGTAGACAGCTTCACACACCTACCTGACTGGCTGATGAAAAAGCACACATCATCTCGGAACACAGGTGTGTTTCGATCCAGGAAATCACTGGCCAATTCCACCATGACAGGAAGTTCAGTTAGTTCTTCCAATACCTGACGAGTCTAAGAAAAACAAAACCTGATTGTAAGTTTGTTCATGATGCAATAAATCCCCTCTCTTCTGGGTAATCTGTTATTTTTTGTTGTAGCAAACAGGCTAATCCCGCTCACAGTGAAATCTTTTTAAAACTACTGTTGTTAGGTAAAAATTACTTAACCACATGTTGTGTGTAAAGTTTCTAGCATTACGGTACAGGTCTAAGGGTGCATGATTAGCACTGATTTCAGATTTGACTACTGCCTGATAAGTGTTCAAACATCAAATCAGTTTTAAATAGTGAATTATAGTGAATTATAGTACTGCTTTATAGATGTACATACTGCAACTCCAGCATGGTAACTGGTCCCACAGGCAATCATGATGAGTCTGCGACACCTTTGGATCTCTTTAATGTGATCTTTCAGTCCTCCCAAGGTCACTGCATACATAAACACACAAAATTAATATTTGATAGTACCACTTCCATTCATTTTGACTGCATGGAGAAAAAAAACTCAGACCATGTGGTAAACTTCCAACTTAAATGTAAAAACAAAATTGTGGTTTTAATGACATTGTAATGAAATTGTGAGTACAGAGTATGTTCTCCTAAAATCTGACTCATTGCCCATGAGCCCTGCCTTATGGATAATGATGCATTTGACTGGTACTTCCAAAGCCAACATGTACATGTGCAAAACACCTTTATTATGAACTCTGCTGGTAAATATTGCACAGTACATAAACACACTGTCTTTAATCTATTTCTTTCATAAGACAACTTCCAAATTCACCAGGAAATGTGACTCCTGTCTTTAGATACACAATAACAATTTACTAGTTAGAGAGCAAATGAGCTCACCCGTGTTGTTCTCAAAATTTACTCTTCCCCTCATTGTGTTCACCACAGACTCTGGCTGCTCAAAGATCTCTTTCTGCATGAAGGAACTGAAGTTACCTGATTTTGAAAGAAAGAAGAAGAGAGAAGTTTTAAAGGTGTAGACAGTAACAAACTATCTGCTCATGATAAACCTGTTGTCCCAGGTCAAAAATCATGCTAGCGTAGAGGACATTTACTGGGTGTTTGCTGATATTTGTGTATAGCCCTGAATCTTTATGGTATTCTGGTCCTTAAAAATATTTTGGGTTACTCTTTCAGTCACTGGAAAAAAAACAAATGATTTTGCTTGTTTTATCATGCACTGGGTAAAACATTTACAGCTTAGAAAAGTAATAACCCAGATTTGATGTCTTACGTCTATATTACAACTGGTGTGGGACAATTTCATTACTAATTGTACTGCTTTTGCAAGCACCCTAAATTACTTAAGGTAAAATAAACTAAAAGTTAGGCCCAGTGAGTGCTGAAAATAAAAAAAATATTTTACAGTTCATCAAAAATAATTGATCAAAAAAAAATTTAAACTGAAATTTAACTATTATTTGCCAGCAACACCAAGAAATACATTTTCTGCTCAGTTAGAAAGTCTTGGTTAATTTAATTCCTGCACAAGCAAAAAAAAGCATAGATTTACACAGTGCAAGAATGCTTTTTCACATGGAACTGCTGCTTGTTGACTGCTATATCCCAAATTTAGGTCATGAGAATTGGTCTTTTTCCCAGTAGATCCAGTGAGATGTTGGGAGGTGGGGTGATGCAGGGAAATAAAGAAATACAATGGAGGAGGAGCTGAATGAAAAGCAAAGAGAAAGATATATACACCAGAATGCATCTGAAGTGTTTTACTACCCTCTAGTGGTCAAAAGGGTAACAAGCTACATATTTGCTGTCCAATTTGAAATCTACAGGTCCAGCTGTAGGGTAAGGTGTGCCACGCAAAGTTGTTCTTAAGCTATGAAGACTTCTGTTGATTTCTGAATAATTTTTCCAGCAAACTATTACCACTAACACAACTTACCCCAAATCACAGACACGCTTTATGCCACAGATATCTAATCTTTAGCCAACAACTTATTTCTCATTTAGCCAAACAACTCAATTCATCAACATGTACTAAATATATTTGCATATTTAATGGTTTCACTTTTGAGATGCATGTTTATTTAGGTTACACCCCACCCTGTGTTCATGTGTGTATATGTTTATCTAAAATTACAATTTAGGTTTCTCTGTAGATCTGGACAAATCAGCTCATGGTTTGTCACAAAATGTGGTAGTAAAATCACAGCAACTTATCTCTCATGGCCTTTTACTTTAATAGACAGAGCATAATACAAAACTGCATTAAATGCAAAATCATGATACTGATGATATTGGACAATTCTAACTCCTTAGTAGCTTAAATGTATCATAAGTCAAATATTACATTTTAACTGTAACTTTAACTGGTTTCCATATTTTTGTCACAATTATTAAAGAGCCCATTCTATGCTTTTTAACAAGTTCATAATTGTATTTTTGAAGTCTGCAAGCGTTCAGCTAACGAACGTCACCTTGTGGTTCCATCCCACCGAGGGAAGAAATCACTTTCCCAGACTCTCTCTTTCACTCTGCCCGGTTGGTGGAATGAACTCCATATCTCCATCAGAATGGCTGAGTCATTAGCCATTTTCAAGAAACAACTAAACTCATCTTTTTTGTCTTCACTTCCTTAACTAATTTACTAACACACCCCTACTTCTACTTCTTAAAAAAAAATCCTTCTCATACTGTGTTGAAATACCTGAGACCTGTCTATAGCACTTATTCATTGTTGCCTCTTTTTGTGATTGAAGTTGCTTCCTTGTCCTCATTTGTAAGTCGCGTTGGATAAAAGCGTCAGCTAAATGACTAAATGTAAATGTATCCTTTCATGATTTAGAAGTTCACAAATCACATTTCTCTCATACTGCACATCGCTGCGGTTTCTCTCTCTTTAATGCCCTACTTCTGAAACACCCAGGCAGCTCTGATTGGTCTGCTCTGATTACGAAAATGTGGAACACAGAGATGTAGCCATGTCATGGAAACAATAGTGGAGCTATAAAAGAGGTGTTTCAGGCAGTTCAGGCAAAGTGTTTTCTGTTAGAGAGAGAACTGTCTTTGGCATAGCCATTGCAGATTGTTTACATGCAGAAATATCTATATTACACACTAAAAAAAAGGTCAAATCCATACATGGGAAACAGGTGCCCATTGCCAAGTGCAGTAGACAGAAAAACAGTGGGGAGAACAGGAACAAGATCAGGAAAGAATGCAAAGTGGACTCAAACTTGTGTCACCCTCATAAGTACCACTAGACCACAGTTCTACCACGAATTTCCAAGTCTCTTCATTTCAGGTAAGGTATGCTATACTGGTAAATAAATCAATGAGGTCTCTAGAGTGACCCTTACCCCTCATGATCTGCTGTAGCTCCATCTGAAGGGTCTGAATGGCTCGGGCTGGGTGGTCTCCCGCTGTGCGCTTGATCCGATGGATGGAGAGACGTCCGTCACTGACCGCTGCAATATCATCATCCTCCAGGAAGATGACGCGATTGGTGTGTTCAATAACAGCACTACCAGGACATCAAAACCACAGTAATTTAAACTGTATTCGGTATATTACACTTAAAATTTTTATAACATGCTTGAGTGAAGTTAGAGAAGAAAAAA
>JAZGTJ010009617.1:0-17347 GCA_036877575.1 Botia almorhae
TATCCAAAGCGACTTACAAATGAGGATAAGGAAGCAACTTCAAATACAATAAGAGGCAACAGTGAATAAGTGCTATAGACATGTCTCAGATATTTCAACACAGTATAAGGAACTTTTTTTTATAAGTAGAAGTGGGGGGGTGTTAGTAAATTAGTCAAGGAAGTAAAGATGAAAAAGATGAGTTTTTAGTTTTTTCTTGAGTATGGCTAATGACTCAGCCATTCTGATGGAGATCTGGAGTTCGTTCCACCAACCGGGCAGAGTGAAAGAAAGTCCGGGAGAGTGATTTCCTCCCTCGTGGGATGGAACCACAAGGCGACGGTCGTTAGCTGAACGCAGATTTCTGGACATTTATTACAGAAATCTGTTATTATAAGTTTGTAAGTTTGTACATTTTGTTACACAGAGATTTCTGGATAATCTGAAGGCAGATTATTTCTGAGGCCAACACTAGCATTTGAAATATCCTTAATCTGATTAATTTCTAAGGAACAATTGCAGGATTTATATTTAATTTAGTATGCTAATGCTAGTCACTATCAAAGATCGTTCTTGGCTTTGTCATTTGACCTTGAGGATTGCTTCAGAACAATTCACATATCTATGAATTAAGGTGGCAAAAAAGTTTTCCAATTTAGTTAAGGCTCATTTTCAACCCCTTAAATCCATGATTGACTTTAAGAGAACACTTCCAATTTTTCTTCCAGGTAGGTTAAATGCAATTAAGGTATTTGTCCTACAATTTTTGTACATGGTACAAAACATCCCAATATTTCTGCCTAATTTTTTTCCCAAAAATCTAAATTCTATTCTAGTTCCATTTGTCTGTCAGTATAAAGCCCACAAGATTTTAAACAGCATCCCTGTAAACCCAAAGGACAGTGAGGGCTCATCCTTATTACCCCAGTAGTAATTATCTTTATTACTACTGGGCTGCAAATCTTGGCGTTGTTAACACCATGCTCTAACCACTGAGCTACAGGAAAGCAGTTATTCATAATTCCCTTCGGATTTGGAAACAGTTAAACACATTTTAAATTCACACAAATGTCATTTATGCTCTCTGTTATTGTTAAGTGCTCCTTTTCCCCTTCCATTATAGACAGTGCATTTGAGATTTGGAAAAATTCAGGGTTACAAAATCTAGGGGACCTATATGTGAATAAAAATTTGCATCCTTTTAAGAGCTGTGAGAAATATTAAAGTGAGAAATGACTTCTAACAATTTTTTTAGGTACCTTCAAATTAGAGACTATGTGAAGTCTAACATTTCCAATTGTTACAGCTACAACTATATATCTGGATGCATTTTTGGAAAGACTTCACAGACATAGTAGTGAGATCTCCCTTCTGTATAAAGTTTTGGAACAGGTTAAAAGTCATTATATGGAAAAGGAACATCCTCTTTCATGCTTGGGAAGAGAAACTTGAGATGGAAATCCCAATTGTATTATGGGAACGCAGTTTTGAACGTGTCCATGGATGTTATATTAATGCAAGACATTCAGTTTAAAGTCTTATTCAGTTTAAAATGCTTTATAGGTTTCATTATTCTAGGGGAAAATAAAACAAAATATTTCCAAAAGTGTCTCTATTACTTGACAAATGTCAGTTTTTACATTCCAGCCTATGCTATGTTATCTCCTAAATTACAAAGTTTCTGGAAAAGAAAGTGCCATGTTTTTTTCATTTTTTCATTGATTCATTGGACATTCTCTTTAAACCAGATTCTATATTTATTATATTTGGAGTATCTGAAGAAATTCTGAAATTTACTAGTACAACAACAATTTAATTAATATGGGTTAATCTCTATCAAACAACATAATTTATTGTTTTGGAAACTTATTGTACATAATTTATTGTTTTTCTTTCTTCAAACCTGTGATTAACATGTTTATTATGCTTTCAAGGCCCTGCTTCTATCACTGTAAAGCACTTTCAGGTTGAATTTTGGGTGGGGGTTGGATGTTTTGTCTGGTTTGTATTTCTATTTATTTATTTATTTCTGTTTATTTATTTATTGATTAAAATTGTTTGTGCAACTCTGAGTACCCTAATGTCAACTCATTTTTGTGTATTTGTTTGTTTTGCATCTAAAAAGGTTAAAATGATATTTTGCTAAAATTACAAATAAAATATTTAAAATAAAAACGGACTCTGTAGCATATTTGAATATATAAATCAAATAACCTCTGACCACTAGTCATGCTGTGTACAACATATGTTGAAATGTCGGTCAATTGCAAATGACTTCCCTACAGAGCTGCTTGTGGCACGCCTAATGACCCTTAATTTATATTTAAGTCTTGCTATTGAGAAGAGGCAAGCCCCTCCAGCTAAAACCAATATCCAATGCTCACCATGACCTCATGTAATATTCAGTCAAAATTTAAACATGCCTAGCAACTGTAGTTTACAGTATGACAGATGTGTTTTACAAGTGTGCTATCTTTTTATCTATTGTGTGGATCACTGCAACAGTCAATGTTCTAGAAGACATAAACCCACAAACAGATTTCCATCCCTGGTCTTTTTTGTCCATCATTTACTCCAGGGCCTCATCAGCATTGATTGCTGGGAAAGGCAGAAAGGGGGTGGAACAGTCCTCTCCACTTAAATTATCATCAGAGCTCATATCCTGCCAGCACCTCCCTGGAGAGACTGCAGAAGAAGAGATTCAATCGAATATGGGCAGTTTTTAAATGAGCCTCAACCCCCACAACTGAGACTTCACATAACTCTATATGCATAACTCAATAATGTAAACTGACCACTGCAAAAGGGTCAAAAAGAATTTTTAATTTTTGAATAGCAAAGAATCATCAGGGCTTTTTTTATTTAAATGTGTGACATTTATTTGAACTAATCAAAAGATAGTTGAATGTGAAAGGTGATACTGTGAATAATTGACTTACTACAATAGAGGTGTGCTGCTCATATATACAAATAACCCTTCTGCTATCTTGAGCCTGACTACAACTGTTGGGAAAATGTTGCTTAATCCCCATCTGCTCACTGTATGCTGGTGTCTATTTTAAGATCATTTTGTAGAATGCAAAGTCTAAATAGTTAACATTAGCCATTCCAAAACCTAGTAGGCAGTATCACATGTTTTAGACACAAAAGCCATTTTTTGTGTGTGCTGTGCATCGTATCACATTGTTAGCTTAACATGCTCATCATCAAACTATATTGAAAGCTGTTCAGTCACAACATACATGGGTCAAAAATTTCTCTTATGTGTTTCAGGACTAAAAACTAAATCTATTTTAAGTCAAGTCTCCTTAACTGTTTGTTAGTTGCTGCCTATGTAGAGTATTCCAAATGAACTTCATGTGTGGTTACATTTGAGTTAAGATGCAGGTAGCTGTCTAGTCTGTTTTGAAACAAAACTATTTATTCAATGTCTCATCAGTCAAGCTTGTTGATATCTTTGATACACACGCTGACTCTTTCCCTTTAAATCTTCAGACATGGCCAACCCACAAGCTCAGCCTCACCCTGAGTACAAACAGTATACCGCAATGAGAAATGACAAGTACAGAGTTCTCTCGACATAGTCTCCCACTTTTAAGTGATCTACAGTGTCTAAGCCCTCTTAGTCAGTAGTGCAAAAAGGACGTCACTATTTTTGTGGTCAATTGCCTTTCTAAGCTTTCTGGCCCTTAAGCAGTCAGTGTCTAGAACAGCTGACCAAGTCTACTGGGGGAATAAAACTATGACTCAGGCTATTGCTGGGCTAAATGCTGTGGGGGATGGGCAGATTTACTGTATAAGAGGCAAATTCAAAGGGTTAATGAAACGAGTCCTGTACACTAAACACCAGTAAGTGCATCTGATGTAGATCTCACATCACTCTGAAGTTTAAATGCATTATGCACAATGGTGGATTACTGATAATGACATACTGATTGTGTTTATAATGATACCTGATATTCTTTTGCTTCCGAATGAATTTCCCCCTGCTGTAGATGCCCAGTGTGAGACAGCTGTTTGCCTTGCGTGACTTTAGCAATGACTAACTGTATTTTATTCTAGCTCTGAAATATTTGATTCATCCAGTTCTTATAAACTCTCAGGCTTAAAAACATAACTCTCTATATCACAATAAGATAACAACTAGATTTTACATTTTGTAAGAAAAACAGGGGCACCGCTAGGGTTTTTGGAGCCCCCTGGCTAATTTATTTGCATTTCTTCCCCCTCGGTCCATTCGCAATTTAATTTCAGTGGGTCCGGGCCCAGCATCTTGCGCACCCACTACGGCACCCTTGCTTATCAATGTAAAACATGCTGCCACAGTACTAGGATGCTCTGGGTGTTTTTTACTGTAGTGATTGTTTGCAAAAGGCCTAAGACCACCTCCAAGTGTACTATCTCCAATCTATAATCAAATAAATCTATAAAGTCTAATTGGTAAAGTAAAAATAAAATAAAAATGATCAAATAGTAATACCACACCCCTCCTCAAACACACAAGTAATGTGGTCTCATTCAAGTCTGCATCATAAAATGCAAAGAACAAGTTTTCATAAAACCACACGCACAAAATAATAGTTACGCTTGCATTAGCAGGCTGCTGGCAGAACATGTGCTGAGTCAGGGACAAGTGACAGTTACTCTGTCACCTCAGGGCATCTCTGTCGAATCAGATGTTCAGCAAACCAAAGGCAACAACATCACTGCAGATAATTCAATAAAACCAAACCTGGTCACTGTAATGAAGGCTATAATGTCCTTATATGGCCTTATATGTTTTCCAGCAACAATTTGCACTGTAAAACCGAGCTAGCATCACTATCATACCTTAAACATTCTTTTGTCTAAAAAAATCTTTAAGCAGACAAAACATTTTGCTTTGTTGCTTAAACAATGGAGAAGTGGTTAGACTGTGAAGATTAAACAGTGAAAAGGCATGAGCTATTATATATGACTTCCTATTATTACACAAGAGAGGTCATCACACAAACAAAAAGAAAGTGTTTCATAGATGAGTGTCTTGAAATTTGTAATTTGTCACAGGTTTTATGTGTCTGTGAGCAAGGCTATTAGAGAGGTGTGGAAACAGATAGATACACAGGGTGCACCATTTAATAATCTTATTCATGGTATATTTATTGTTGTTTTGCGTGACCAGTGCGTTTTTAAACAAAGCAGATACTATATAAGGGGGAGCAGACAGACCACTCATAAAAATCTGTATTGTGAGTAGGAGTATTATCAACACTTGGCATAGTTGTTGTAACAGGAATAGAAGTTCTGCCTTTTAGTTAAATGAGCTAATCACTTTTGTGATAGAAGCATGAAGTGCAGAACATGTACATTAGCTGGACCGGCCTAATGACTGTGTTTGTTTTTGCAAGATTTATTGTTAATTTTAATAAGGGTATAATAATAATAATGTAGATCTAAGAAATTCCATTCTAAAATAACTACATGTACTGTAAATGTTTCAGTAAAAAAATGTTATTTTCTGACCCAGTTTTATTTCCCGTACCCCGCCCTCATTTAGTCACACTTTGCCTGACAAATTGCCCCAACATATTTACTCATATTTACTCAAACATGATTTTGATATTATGCTGTACAAGGTTCTAGACTAAAAGAACTTTGTTGCCATGTCTCACTTAAGTGGATAATTAAATCTGTTAATATGACTCTTTAACTTATTTACTTTAACCAATTTATTTTAATTGAAACAATGAATTGTGTTGCTCAATAACTTAGGAATTGTAGTAAATACAACTATACAATAGAAGAAACAGTATGTTTATAAATACAATCTCACTTCAAATAATACAAATCACAAAGGACCAAAGTGCCATCTGCTTCTGCAACTATATCTGCCGCCTTGTCTGGTCAATCCAGTAAAACCCCTGAGGCCTTCACTGATACAAAGGACTGGGCCAAACCCTCATTCTCACAGTCTAAGTCACAGCAACTGTGCCAGGCCTAATTATATTACCATGCATTCCCTCTGATTACTTTTTATTGGTCCAACTAACCACATATCTATCTGTCTGTCTGTCTATCTATCTATCTATCTATCTATCTATCTATCTATCTATCCATGACACACACCAACAGACACGAAAGCACAAAAGCCCGAAACATTAACATCATATGAAAAAATATTGTGTTTTACATCCACCTAGGCCCTGACAGAACATAAAGAGGCTTCTTACAATGGAATCTTCCATTCTCTCCAAATTGTTTGTCAGGTGGGCAGTGATTTTTGATTGATATCATAGTGATAATTATCATAGTCAGAGAATGGAGGAAGAAGCAGATTGTTAGCTCTAGGCAGACTATAATGTTCTTAGTAACATTTAGTGCCCCGGTAACAGAACGTACATGCAGAACACATGCAAAACATGTAATTCATTTCCTTTTAATATGTTCGGCACATTGAATTTAAAATCTGTTTCGTTTAATCATTCTTTGATGTTATTGCACAATTTTGTTTGTGATGATGACTCAGGACTGCTGCATAATATTAGGTTGTTTCTCGGAACATTACTTGGCCTTTAAAGAGGTCAATAATGTCTAGAAACCTGACTCCACCTCCTTTATTATTTGAGCTGTTTTGACAGAACGCAGGCAGAGACACACATAGAAAATCTACGCCATAAAGAAACAAACGTTTCCGCCTCTTACGCGCGATTAATATGTGAACTTCGTGCCAATACTTTGCTTCTGCGATATGGCAACTTTTTATACAAATTGTTGCCTTTAAAAAAATCATACGTCGACATATAATTTGATTGGTTGTCGATGACGGCCAATCGACATGTTTTGCGTTTATTGTGATTTGATGAACACTTGAGAAGAACACTTTTGGGCGGGTCTTTAAAGAGCAAGCCAATCTATTGCTATACATAGCATGTGGGCGGAGGATAGACGGTCTATTAATATGGGGGTAGCCGCTCTAACTCAGTAGAAGAAAGAGAGGTTTGTTGCTGTTTCTAGTCTTCGTGCCTTCCATTAAAGAAATACAAAAATGAGGGAAATCGTGCATCTTCAAGCTGGACAATGTGGTAACCAGATTGGAGCTAAGGTCTGCGTTTTGCATTTGCTATATAATTCAAATGTAGTCTTTTTAATACCACAATATTGCGTTAGTTCTTTCTAGAGCTATGTGTAATATACGCACACACATATATTTCTCCAATAATTGCTTTATTTGAATAAGCATATTTATATGACGTCTTAAAATACAAGCAGTTTAACAGCGATGATGGTTATGATTGAAAGAGAATTGGGTCAACCATGTGCTTTCTTTGAACCATTTAAATGACAAAATATTGGAAAACGTCTTTGAAAGCAAACAACGTATAGTAATTACGGACCATAAACACATTTTCGTTTTTCAGTGGTTATTTCTTACGTTTATACGTGCCGGGAACTTCCCTTTGTGAGACGCACTGCGACAAAAGGAAGTAGGTGCTGAAGCGAAATCTAAATACTGCCATAACCACATGCTTGCGAAATCTCCGTGTTTGGCGTGCTATAATTACGAAATCAAATACAAATTACGTTTGCTTACGAATTATAATTGGGTTTAAAACAAAAAAACCGATAATGCATAAAATACGCATAAATTTGTAGCGGAAGTGACGAAAATTTCCTTGTGACGCTGGCAGGATTTTCAAAGCGCGGGGCGCGTGGACATCAGCCAACCGGCGTGCGTGGCGCGCGCGCGACTTTTCAAACGAAGAGTTAAAAGCGCAAAGACTTGCCCTGTTATAAGGTGTAACCGGAATTTAAAAAGTATAAATTGTACCTATGATTTTTATAAAGTGTGTTAGGTCTACACTGGGACCAAACCTTCAGATTGACAAATGCGTTTGGAGGTTTGTGAGAACACTTAGCGCCTTTTAAACCGTACAGTTCGCTTTCATGTATCACACAAAATATAGAAACACTCTTGAAGTATGAGCACATATCGACATAAATTGACATTTTATATATGTGTGCATGTTTTTAAGTTCTGGGAGGTTATCAGTGATGAACATGGAATTGATCCCACTGGCTCTTACCATGGTGACAGTGACCTCCAGCTTGACAGGATCAATGTCTATTACAATGAGGCATCAGGTACATATGTAATTACTTGATATGCATGTTTTTAAGTTTCTGTATCTAACCTCATTTTGTGGTCTTATTTTAGGTGGCAAATATGTGCCCCGTGCGGTGTTGGTGGACTTAGAACCTGGTACAATGGACTCTGTGAGGTCTGGACCATTTGGTCAGGTCTTCAGACCAGACAACTTTGTTTTCGGTGAGTATTTTTCACTTCAATGACTTCATGCATTTACAAATGTCAGAGAAGTAAGCTTAAAATGTTTGACTTGTAACAGGTCAGAGTGGTGCTGGAAACAACTGGGCAAAAGGCCATTACACAGAAGGAGCTGAGCTGGTGGACTCTGTCCTAGATGTGGTTCGCAAAGAAGCAGAGAGCTGTGACTGCCTACAGGGCTTTCAGCTCACCCACTCTCTTGGTGGAGGTACTGGGTCTGGCATGGGTACCCTGCTCATCAGCAAGATCCGCGAAGAATACCCAGACCGCATCATGAACACCTTCAGCGTGGTGCCTTCACCCAAGGTGTCTGATACTGTAGTGGAGCCTTACAACGCCACACTGTCTGTCCACCAGCTGGTTGAAAATACAGATGAGACCTACTGCATTGATAATGAAGCATTGTATGACATATGCTTCCGCACCCTCAAACTTACCACACCCTCATATGGTGACCTTAATCATCTTGTCTCTGCTACCATGAGCGGTGTCACCACTTGCCTCAGGTTCCCTGGCCAGCTCAATGCTGATCTCCGTAAGCTGGCTGTAAACATGGTGCCCTTCCCCCGTCTTCATTTCTTCATGCCTGGTTTTGCTCCTCTCACCAGCAGGGGGAGCCAGCAGTACCGCTCCCTGACTGTACCAGAGCTCACACAGCAGATGTTCGATGCCAAGAACATGATGGCCGCCTGCGACCCTCGTCATGGCCGCTACCTCACAGTTGCTGCCATTTTCCGTGGCCGCATGTCTATGAAGGAGGTGGACGAGCAAATGCTTAATGTTCAGAACAAGAACAGCAGCTACTTTGTTGAATGGATCCCCAACAATGTGAAGACTGCTGTCTGCGATATTCCGCCCAGGGGACTCAAGATGGCCGCCACCTTCATTGGCAACAGCACTGCCATCCAGGAGCTCTTCAAGCGCATTTCTGAGCAGTTTACAGCCATGTTCAGACGCAAGGCTTTCCTTCATTGGTACACAGGAGAGGGTATGGATGAAATGGAGTTTACAGAGGCAGAGAGCAACATGAATGACCTGGTGTCTGAGTACCAGCAGTACCAGGATGCCACTGCAGAGGAGGAGGGTGAGTTTGAGGAAGAGGGAGAGGAAGAGCTTGCTTAAATTTCCTTATGCACATCAATTTCCAGGCTGTATCATTTTGCTGGCATACAAGATATAAAAATCTTTCCAAAGCTCAATGTTTGT
The DNA here is from genome assembly GCA_036877575.1 of Botia almorhae. NCBI lineage: Eukaryota > Metazoa > Chordata > Actinopteri > Cypriniformes > Botiidae > Botia > Botia almorhae. The sequence goes on from JAZGTJ010009617.1 coordinate 9,509, forward strand.
TTGTCTTAAGTGGTTTCATTTTTGTTTTTGCCTCTTGTCTGTACAGATGTCAATAAAAGGTGTTTTCTTTCGTTAAAGTGTCTTGATCTTTTCACTAATAAATATGTACAAGGCTAAATGGAGTTGGGGGTTATATTTTCTGGTTTGATGCATTATTGCAGTGTGGCTGGGGTACACCAGGGGACCTTATGATGACTTGAACTTAAGACAAACCGAACCATAAAAAAATTAAAAGTTAAGGTATCTGTTAGTGTTTGGTTAAGTTTATAATGAATACATCTTTCTAGTTATGCATGACTCCAAAATATTTTATTTGGGTGCTTTGAGTAGGTGTTAAGTAAAAAAGATTGTGATCCACTGCATTCTTAACATCCTTATTAAACCTGTTTTAGTGTTTCTTTAAACAACAATAGTCAAATTAATACATGATCTCATGTCATATCAGTCAGCAGTTATTCAGCCAAACAAATACTAGGCTACTTTATCAGTCCAGCTCCTCAAATAATTGTAATGTGATAAAGCAATTTTTGTCACTTTCATTTGAGACAGTCTAGGCTGGGTGTATTTGGAGTTTTTTTTTAAACCGTTTTCAGAAAACATTGTAGCTACATGGTAATTAGGAATGGGGAGTTTATTCACTGTACTTCCGCATTTTATTTGATTACAGTTTTTAAAACAATTAGACTTACATATGTTAACTATCGCAGCCATTTAGATAAAGGCGTTGCAGCTATTGGGAATGTCCTTGGCAAATTTTTCCAGCAGGTGGTGGTGTGGGCTAAGTTTTCCTTCTTGTCCATACAAAGTAGGTAAGGATCCCAACACAAAGCAAAAGTAGAGACCAGCAACACACCTTTTTCACCTGATCTTCAAGATTCTGCTTCTCTCCAAAACGACTGACAAAACCTGACTGAGAGCAACAGAGTGACAAACAGTTTATAAAGCTGTTATCTTAAAGTTTACCGAAATAACACGAAGTATTTCCAATAGAGAATTTTTAGATATTCAATAATAATTTTGGTTCTTATATCTTTGTGACAAAATAAATCAGATAAAACTTGTAGTAGATTTCTAAGGTCCATTTAACATGCAAGCGTGTCCAAGGATAAATTGGTAATCGCACCTGCTTCAGCTAAGATCTAAAGGAAAATCTGGAGTAATGATTTATAATGAAACCAATTAAGTCCTGCTTACTGGTGGTTTATAAAGAGACACAACACTCACCCATCCTCCTTTATCCCTAATTTCAGGACAGATGACCCTCTCGGCATAGCTGCCCACGCACTCCTGAATCTGGGGCAGTACAGTAGACATGCCTCTCTCCTGGCAGTGTAGTGCCAGTTGACCAGCCAGAACGAACACGGACAGCACAGCACTCCAGGCGAGATCTCTACGTCTTGTAGGTGCAAAGTGCTCATCCAGGATGGAAACAAGTGTTGAGCAGGCTGTTTGTTCTGTCACATCTTGGAAAACGCGTGGCCAGCGGCGAAAGAAGATGGGGAAACGAACAAGCAGTTCATCTCCTGCATGACGCAGGGCAGCCGTGACTTGGGTTGGTGCTGGTCCAGGTGGGATGCCAGGTTGGGCCGTTACATAGTTGATATAATCATAGGCCATTAAATAGGCCTCACGCACCAGTGGATCAGGGCTGTTTAGACCTCGGACAATCACAGCACCATCTGACAGTTCCATAACTTTATAGCACAACAATCTACCCTCGACAGGCAGTTAAACTAGTATGGCAATGGTCTCTCTTAGCTCTCTCTCATTTTAGATGTTTAGGTCAACTTCTAGGCTATTGGTTGTTTGCATAAACTGCCTGTTAATGATATCTCAACCAGAGCTTTTGGTTCAGGTTCCTCTAAATGAAAAGCAAATTCATAGATTAGATGATTTAAGCCTGCATTCACATTACATACAAAGAATCCATAGGCCTGTATGATCAGCACTTCCAACATCCAAAAAACTACTGTTAAGCAAAGTTGACCAATGTCTTTTTAAATACGTAGAACTGTGTTGTGTTTTTATAAGGAATATATCACACACACATACATACACCAAAGCAATTAGTGACTTACCTTTGTGGTTAGATGTGAATCATGCTGTAGGCAAACAATCTGGATCAGTTTGCAGCTGACGGAAAAACAATGTACAACTGAAGTAAGCCAAAGTGTTTGAGGTCACTTACAATGTGTGTGTTGCATGTGCATGCTGTCATTTGACTTGGGGTATATTTAGCTACCTTGCCTGTAACAGATACAGAGGCTGAACCCTTTGCATGCACAGTCATCTCTGTACTCTGTACTGCATGGGTGCAGCTATAAATACTCAACATGCAAGAGCTTACAGACAAAAGGTACAAGTAATTAATAGTTTTTATGGCTTTAATTTGTAAAGTAAGTATCTAACAGAGAAACCTTAAAATTCTATTCTGTTAAATAAACCCCAGGTCTCATACAGTGAACTCATTTCTTCAGCTAGATCCTAGCTGTCCACCAGGGGGCATTATTGTACTTATATATACAGACTTTACATATACAGACTGCAAACATAGACATCTAACAATGATTAGCAAAACATCCAATTTCTGTAGTTGCATGCTCAGAAAATGAGCATTACAGAATGGTTTCTGGCAATAACATAAATGAAAAGTGATGATTAATGAATCTTTAATATCCTCATTTTGCATGTCAAAAAGACCAAAAGTGTTTCTGAAGCTCAGTTGGTAGGGCATTGCATTAACAATGCAAACGTTGTGGGTTCAATTCCCAGGGGTCCTGCATACTGATTTAAATGAAAAACTGTACAAAGCTCGGTTGCTTTGGATAAATGTAAATGTAAACATCGCCATTCACATATGTAGCAGTTTGTTACAATAATGTAGGCAGAAGATTTTAATATGCCTGTACCTTTTTTGTATGTGTACTAGTCATTTAGATATCTATTAGATAACTTAAACAACTGAACTTAGACATTAGCAGCTATTAATTATCACAAATGTATAAGTATGTAAATGTAATAAATGTAATTACCCTCCATATTTTAATAATTGACCTTAATTTTCAAAGGGGTTTACATTGATTTTTCAATATAGCTTTGAAAAGTACCATCAAGAACATAAAAGATATGTAATAAATATGTAAGAATATGTGTATATGTAAGAAAATTTATTTTTAATAGGAGTGATTAAAAGCTGTCATCAAACACCCTGTGAATAATCCGCTATTATTTTCTCATTTCAAAGAATCTATGGTTTATATGTAATTTAAAAGGTTTTTAATTTCCTGTTGTGTGTGGCATGCTCAGATGTGTCCATTTGTGCACAAGAGGGAAAGAGGGATTTGTGTTTTTGTTTTTACGGCATGCTCTACTCAGCTCTGGGGTCGTGTGTCATGTAGGATTTTAATATGGAGCTCATTTCCTGGATAGGCAAAGATAGAGATCAAAGCCCTCATTGGTTAGTGTGAGGACACACACATACTTTTGCTCTTATAACTCTTGTATCATCAGCTTTCATTACTTAATAGTTTTACCTCATGTTAGAAAAGTTCAGGGTAATTCTGGTTCAGGACTATGACACAACCCTATTGGCACATCCGTCCTTCATTATATTGAATTTGTTTTACTTACTACAGAACACTTCTTTTCCTACAGTATACACTAATAAATGTAAGCAATTGTATTGTAACTGTAATGCATGGGAATGAGAGTTTCTCTATAAATACTTTTAAATGCATTAAAAGCATATTAATGCAAATAGGATATTCTCATATCAACCAGAATTTGTTCCTATTCCTCTTATATGTCCTGTCAACATCTAAACCTGATTGCAATAAACCTGAATGTATTAATCTGAATTCTTAGACATGTAAATCTTACTCTCATCTTACTCTGAATCTCCCCTGTATTTCAAATATTATTTTGGAGAACTTTTTACAAATCTTTTAAACAATCTTCATAATGTTTTAAACAATCTTTATAGTCTTTTGTATTACTCAATTATACAAATCTCAATTTGCACATTACTACATTAACTCTTGTGTTAGATTTTTATTGTGTGTTATTGAGCGATTATCCCCCTTATTCAGAGAACAGCAGAAGAACATGCATGTCATTCAAAATATGTTAATTACTACGTTTACTGAAATATATTAATAGCTGTGGTGCATTTAAACATATTTTTAGAATATGTTAATAAAAGCTAAATATAGACCTCAATGAGAATTAATAACCGATAAAGTTTTCATCTTTAGTAAATTAGCATCTTTAGTAGAAAGCAGGAAAAGAATACCATGTTCATTCAGAATATGCTGATTATCATGTATACCAGAATATTACAACACCTGTGGAGCATGTAAATGTCTTTTCCTGAATAAAGCCAGAATATAGACCTTTATTCTGTGTATACAGCCATGGTGTATGAAATGCTGGTGTGATGCCCACATTGGTAATAAAATGCTTTCCACACCTCAATCATTCAGCAAATATAATAGTAATATATGACAAAAGAAAATAATGTTTTGTTTATAAGGCTGTGATAATGCACATACCTATAAAATGTACACTGTTCACATGTACACATTTCACTGTAATTTTCAACAACATGCCAAATACATAAACATAATTAAAGCTACAGCTTTGTACACTGAATTAAATATTTCTTGCAGTTTATCTCTCTTTCTCTCTGTGTTTTTCTCTTTCTCTGTCTTTTTCTCTCTCTTAGTAAACATAACACCCTTGACTCTTCTGTTTCATATTGGCTGTAAAAGTGAATGCCAAAATAATATAATAATATCCTCCTAGATAACTTTGACAAGCTGCTTTGTGTAGTTCCCAGAACATCTGTAATGCTTTTATTATATGTAATCCTTACTATTCGCTGTGGTTTCTAAAATGGGTTAGCAGACATCAATAACCATTTTTGTGACAAAGAGGGAGGGAGAGAAAAGGAAGGTATAAAAGAAGGATAAAGTACACTTCAGCGGCTGAGCGTGTTTGATTTGATAGACAGAAGAGTGTCAGTAAATTACAGGATGTTTTTATTGTATTGCACCAAGGGCTCCTTCCAATCCCTCCCCCATACACCTTTCACTTATTCGAAACCCCTGCTTCGTATAGTTCATCCTTCTCTCCTTTAAATCGCTTCTTTCACAAAATGGAGTGTGGCATTGAACAGAAGAAAAGAGGGAACATTTTCCCTGTGTTATTACTTTAAGAATAGGGGTGTGAAAGAGCAAGAAAGAGAAAGAGTGTAATTTAGATGTTTGGGACTTGCTGCTAGGCTAATGGCCTTGCTGGGTCTCCAGTGCTGAGCTCAAACAATAGCTAAAGTCTTACTATTGACACATTAAGAGCAGGCTAAGAGAATGGAAGAGATTCAGTGTATGAAAGATAAATGACATGAGCTGGAATATAGTTGTAATTGAAACACATGTATCTTAGTTTGACAGAAACAGAGCAGGAAACTTCAAGGAGTTTGTCTGTGTGTGAAAATGGATTTGCATACAGTATAGGAAGGCATCAAGGCATACTTTGTCTACTAAGAAGGCTTAGTTTGATTTTGAAGGCAGCATAGATTGTATACTTTAATATCCTTTTATCTGTTATATTTAACACAGTCACATGACAATTCATAATTATTTAACATTTTAGCAAATTGGTGGCAATTTTTACCAAATTGAACGTTTTCACATTGTACAAATTGAAATGCAATTACCACTTTAAATATTTAAGTTTTCCTGTGAGATTATGTTGTGATGTCCAACAATCGTGTGTGTGTGTGTGGTTTAACGCTTGGAAGAAAGACTATAAATCATTATTTGTTACTATATTTGCTTGATAATCTATATTTATATAATCTATACTTATATAAATATATATAATTTCTATATTTATATGAACTATATTTGCTTGAGAATCACTAAAACACAAGCTCATTTGAATGTTTTAGATCAGGTGTGGGACCTTATGATGCGTCGAAAACAGTTTCAAACATCGCAAAACATCAGTTAAGATGGCATGCATAATTTCTGTTCCACAACCAGCTAACAAAATGGAAAAAATAATGACCCTCTCAAACAGGTTTCTTGTCTGATATTGGTCAACTGAATAGATAGTGCTGACCCAAACTGGTTAAGCCAATATTACTTTTAAGTGCAACAAATTGCTTATATATAGTTTTTCTGCATAAACTAGGTTACGAGAAAGTATTCTCTCCACTCCACCCTGCCATTGCAGTAACAACAGTGGTGGTTATCCAGGTGCTCTCTAAGGCCTCCATTACACTTCCAGTATGAAGCCAGGCCTCTGAATGGCAGAAATTACACTGAATATTCTAGTCATTTAAAACGTTAATCACACTGTATGCTCCGATTCCCTCCGATCTTTATGCCTTTTACACACACACCAAACAAAGGACAAGCTCTCTTTGATTTTTTTAAAAAAATGTGGCATTTTGCAGTTATTGCTGTTTCAGACAAAAACATGGAAGAGAACTAACACATGTTGTATGAGTTCTGCTATGCAGTAATATTTTTGTTCTATGGGGTATCTTGATGTATGTGTAGATTTTTACACCTATTGTATTGTCCACCAGGCAAACATTGTCCAATTACTTAAGGACAGCACACCTCTCCTTTCAATTAGCATTCTTGTCTGTAGCACAAACATGCAACATCGTTGAAAACTTAGTGTTAGAGGTTTTTATAAGCAGGAGCTAAGCACCACTAATAAGTGTTTTTGTAACTAATGATAAAGCCTATTAGTGTTAATGAGTGCTGTTGTATGAGAAAAGGTTTTCTAATGGAACAGCAGCACTTCAAACTGTTAACTCCCACAAACACACATTGCCATGCTTCATATTGCTTTACTTTCAATCATACATGAAGTGCCTCCTCTAAATTAGCCCACGCATCACATGATTAGGCCTGAACTCCACTTGTATAGATACAAACACAACTCTGGGTGCTGTCAATCTCTCTCAGCTCCCATAAACTGTTGTCATGTTACAATAATTTATTAAGATAATGTCTTTTTTCACTTTCAAAAATCATTTATTATAATTTATTAATAATTTATAGTATATCGTACAATCTCTTTTTAGGTCTAGAAACTAGGATCTAGAAATTTTGAAGAACAATTGAGTATACAGTAGATCTAGGTTTGGACTGAAGATCATACCAAATGCTGGTTCGGTAGCGCATGAGAAAAAGCTGCACTAGCTGTCTTCTGAGTGATAGAGGGATAAGAGACAAACAGGAAACTTACGCTTATGTTTTAATGGTGAAATGAGCAAACTTACTGTTTAGCACATCAGGCCAGTGTTATATGCGCTTAGATTTTATCTCTGCTTTATCTCTGATAAAATAAATATATTTTATCAAAAATATTTACTTATGCTGTGTTTTAATCTGCTGTGAAAGAAATAAGACACTTAAGGCCCTATGTTGCCATGGTAAAATTCCTTTTAAATTACAAATTAAAAATTTGACTACCACACTTTTTACTAGTTTTTCTAGCACACATCACTGTTCTTATATACTTTTGCTTTCCATTTCATCTTGTTGTGGGCAGGCTATGGCTGCCTGAGTGTTACATGTTGGATTTGACCTTCAATTTACACTGTGCAGATAGTCTATGTACAGATATCTAACAGAGATGAAAAGAAACAATGGAAAATGTAAAAAGTACTATTATGTTGCCAAATGAACACGTAGATAAACCACTGAAGAAGACCAGGACCACGAGGAACGTTTTTGCGTTTTAATTTCTTCTCCAGATGGTGAAAACTGTAAACATACACAACATGCTCTTAGAAACTGAGCTCTAGACAGACGAAAA
>JAZGTJ010009618.1:0-12834 GCA_036877575.1 Botia almorhae
ACTGTGTGTTCTGAAGAATCTCAAGCTTGATGTTTCCTGTATAACACACACACACACACACACACACACACACACACACACACACACACTTTGATCTGTGAGAATCATCTCGCTCTGACACTGGAAGTTTATTTCAAAAGCGAAAAGCGAATCATATGCATTTTTTATCACTCTTATTTAAAAAACATTAATAACATCACCAGTTTGTTCATGCTTAAAACAAACAAAAAACATTATGCCAGTGGCACAACCCACCACATGCTGAGGTATTTGTTTAAATTAAAACAAACTGAAATACTGACCTGTAACTAAACGAGGACATAGACGTTATATAGACGTGTATTGCTTTATATGAAGCTAATAACTCAAATCATGTGTACTTGTGCAAGTTTTCTTAGGTGCAACAGTGTGTCGTGTGTGTAGTGTTTGTCATTGGTATCCATCCCTAAAGTGAGGTTTCTCCAAACTTCTGGGGAAAATGATATATTTACAGAACACCCTTCAACCCTTCCACCCCAACCTCAATGGTTTCTTCCTCCTTTTTTATAACCCCTAATCTTCTCTTTCTGAACAATTGACCTCTGAGGGCTGATACTTCTATACATCTGAGTAATCAAGAGACACACAGAAAAACAAACAGGGCTTATTTTGCTTTAAAGACCAGGACGATAAATAAAAATATAAAATACAATGTGAGGTGCTTGTTAGACTCGATGGACGAACAAATTGCACATAGAGAGAGAGCTGATAAATAAAGGGAGACTTTAATCTCAGTGTTAAATGAGTACGAGTTAGTCACGCGGAACACAAGCAGTGCAGTGTTGGGTTCCAGCAGAGTAACTGAGAGTGAATCACTCAGCTTTGCCTCCTCAGAGCAGCACAGAGGAGACAAATGTTTCAGTGATGTGGGGGTGTGTGTCATATTTGCAAAGTTCTCACACCAACACTTTAGACATCAAACTTTCAGTCTTAAAAGTACTTATATTACAGCACGGATCATCCACTCTTTTAATGACCTAAATTACACAATCTAGAACCTAGAACGCTGACCCCAATGTTCTGTATCGAGCAGTGTGCGGTTCTGTGTAGTTCTATGTGGTTCTGTTGCAGTCGAATGGATAAAGCAGACAGAATCTTGGTGTGTTTTATCAAGTTCACTCACAGCTGGTCTTTCTCCTGTGAAATTAACCCTTTCTGAACGATGTTATTTCACACTGTGCTTGATGACATCACTTCTGAACAGAATAGTTCATCTGAAAATGAAGAGGATGTCATTATTTACTCCTGTCATTTGCAGCTTGATATGGGGCAGAACACAAAGACAATTTCTGATTAATCTCTACACTGTTTTTTTCCACAACAGCAACTGTATGGCTTTAAGAGACTAGATTTCTTAGTTTTATGGAATAGATATATAGATATAATTCTATGGTGCATATCTGCCTTTTTTGGCTTGACAGATGTGTTCCTCATTAACTGCCTGAAAAAAAATTCTCTGCTGAGAAAACAACAACATATTTTTATTTGAAATTTATTGGAATATTTTTTGAAGTTTATTTGAATATTTTTAATCATTAAAACGCTGAGGTAAAGTATTCCTTTAATTACTGTAACTGACAGCTCTCGTTTCTTTAACATTTCCTGTGATGTCACAGGCAGGAGGATGTTAAATATCACATGACCAGTCTAAGCAAATCAGAATGCTTTCAAGTTCAAAGTCAGTGACAGAAAAATTGAGCAGATTTGTTCTTTACTGGAGTTACAGAATTATCACGCAACAAAACAAACATCTTCTCACTCAGTCTTGAGAAGATCATGGAGAGGATGAGTCAAGTTTCATATATCTGATGCACGCTCACAAACTGTCAACAGTCTGAGAGTCACCTGAGTGGCCCCGTGCAGGTTATATTTCCTCCTTTAACAGAGATTCTGTGATATAAAGCTCACACATGAACTATCCTCTATCAAATGCTTCTTGTTAAAGCATCATATGTGGTTTTGATTGACAGTTTTATGTGTGTTCAGACGAGGGTATCAGAACTCAACAGCTGGGGGCTAAAAAACAAGAGCTGACAGACAGTTCCATTAAATCTTTTTTATTGGCTATTGTTCGAATGAAGAAAAATTATTATATTATATACATATATATATATAACGTACTGTCGTGGATTCTTATAACAGTACGAAACTCTTGACTTAGACTGTACATGATTTTTTAACAAGGTCAACCTAAAAAACAGCTGCAGATGACACTGAAGAAGAAAAGTGTTTGTCTGCACCTGCGTTTGTTTGTTTTTGTGTGTGTTTTTACCAATCAGAGGGTGTTGTGTTTGAATTTTGACCAATCTCTCCTCATTCGTCTGTCTTCGTTCCTGGTTGTCACAGCACCAGAGGAGTGTGAACAGCACCATCACCATGGAAACCAGCGCCTACAAACACATTTCTCTTCATATGACTCACTGAGCAAAGACATGTTTAGCGAGAGCCTGTTCTTACATTGTTACGCCTTCATGTTCCTGACGTTCTTACAAAAGCAACGAGATATCTTGCACTTGTGAAAATCTCACGTTCTGCGGATCTCTGTAGTTCCTGTGGGCTAATAATCTGCATGCCAGATTCACAGATATATCACTCAAATAACACAAGAACTCTTCATACAATCACACAAATGTGCTTTTAGTGCCTTTTTCTGTTCTTTGAAGATGAAAGATTTCCGTTACAGATGTAAATCTACTGTTAGAGTTTCTTGTGTAAAGATTACCATGTCGTTGGTACACAAAATTAAAAACATTTTTGCTCCATCCAGGTAAAAAGGCAAAAGTGTGTGTGTGTGGGAGAGAGAGAGAGAGAGAGCTGGTCATGGTGTGATTCTGCTCTGTGATCACAGGATTATTGGAACAGCTTCAGCTCTCTGATTAAGAGTCATTTCCTGTTTCAGATGAAATGACAGCAACACAAGGACTGTGTCCCTCTCACCTCACACACACACACACACACTCTCACTGTTTCTGTAACATTTGTACATAATAAAGTACATTTCTGAATCTTAGCTGAATTAAAAAAGACATATCTGAAAAATATCTGAACACAGAGAGAGAGAGAGAGAGAGAGAGAGAGAGAGAAGGAACCCACACTCTTTGCACTGCTAACACAATGCTCTACCGCTTGAGCTACAGGAAAATATTCCCAACTATAACAATGATTCTGAGTGTCATTAGCAACATTAGCAACACAAATAATTCAACACACACTCTGTGTGACTTAAGGCTCTGCTAATTTACATTAGATAAAAACAGATCAAGATAGATACCCATAATGCACTGGTATGAATTTAACATAGACCCTTTCTGATGACAAGCATGACGAAATTAAAACAGTGTTCTGACATTTTTCAAATGAGCAGTTTGTTTTATGATATTTCCCAAATACCAGGAAGCCTAAAAACAACGAATTGCTCACAAACAACACAAGATTACAGCCCGAGCCAGTTAAACTTCTGTTTAAAGACATTTCAATGCCAGCCACATAAAAACAAACCGGATCACAAATAATATTGTTGTAGTTTAATAAAACCAAACACCTTAGCCACTGTTACCTTCTGTAAGATGGAAGATTCAGAACATATTCTGCTTTCTCTGATGAAATGATGTAAGATTGATGAACTTTCATCAGAGAGAACAAATATCTGCGCATCACGAGACTTCAACAGGCGCCCAGAGCTGAAATACATGTCTCATAATATCCAGCGCACACCCCGTTACTCTACTGCCATCCTGTGGACACAGAAGAAACTGCATCTGGAAAACTCGCGAGAGACGGTTTGTTTTATAAGATATGTTTTTTAAAGTTTATGAAAACCACATTAAACATAAAGGGTCAAATGCTCAATGTTCAATGTGACAAAGTATTGTGACAAAAAATGTAATAATTTTACGAAAGTTAACCTTGACAGAATAATTGTATTTATAGTTATGCCTAAAATGGTTTCTGTATGAAATCGTGCTTCATGAGATGAAGCTAATCTCATTTGTATCTGTGTGATTATCTTATTAAAAGCGTTTCCCACAACTATTAACCTTTAGTAGCTGTTCTTTGTCCAACAGTTTTTGAAACTCTTATGATTTATTTTAATGTCCCTCGGTTGATTTAAAGACCTGATTCCACACAGCTGCTGTATTCATATAGTTAGTTCTGTTGTTTAATTATTCTGTACGTGTTTAAAACAGTGTGTTGGCGTTACCTGAGATCTGTGTGTGTCAGCCACAGACAGCACTGAGAAATCCAGCTGGGACTTTCTGACACTTTTAGAGAGGATGATTCTGAACCGGCCCTGAAACCAGCACAGAAGTTCGAGCACTGACAGTATTTCCTCATGAACACCTATAGGCGTCAGTAGTGAGCAATATTAACTGCATGATGTCTGTGAATCAATCGGGATAATAAAACGAATAAATGACCAATATGTATGAATTATTTTTATCAGGGCAGCGTGATGAGAACTTTAATTCTTTAAACCTGGTGAAGCAGAATGAGAGAAAATCACTCTTTCCTTCTGCAGGCTGCTGTTCAAAATCAACAGTGTAATATTCATCAGTAAATCTGAACAGAGGAAGACAGGATTTGCATCATTTTTACAGACATGATATTCTTTATCTTCATCAAAGGTGATTTCTATCAGAAGAGTAATGTTTTAAACTTACTGTAATTCGTCATTAATGCAGACACACCTGTGTGTGTAATTCTCTTGAATATTGCATTACAAACTCTCCACATGTTTTCAGCTGCAAAGCGTCTGTCATATATATTCTCTTGTCTTTTCAGAGAGTGAAAAGACGGTTTTTAAATGTATTATCCCGTTATTCTTGTGTTCTGTTAAAAAATGTGTTGGAATTACCAGAGAGTCTAAATGCATAAATATGGCTAAGAGAGATAAAAGCCTGATAGCAAAGCAAACATTCATCAGAACTGTAATAGACTGTAATGATTGAATACACATGGACAAATAAACATGGATTTCTGTAGTGAATATAGTTTGTAAGTTTGAGGTTTTCTAATGTATTTTTCATGCACACACACCTGCAGGGCTGCATGTTAACAGCAGGGGGAGCCCGTTACACTGTCCATTCACACAGCCTGTCACACGACACACATCAGTGCGGTTGTGTCCGTCACATGACACACATCTGTAATATCAACAGCAGTTGTCTGACCATTCACAACAAACATTAATTATTCTCCCGATCTCTCTGTAAATCTTCACAGCATGAAGCACAGCTTTCTACAGACAGAGACAGTGTGTTTGCCTGACTCGCCTCTAGATGGTGTATGGGATGCTAGCTTTTGCTGTAGTCCAGGTGTGTTCTGTGTTGTTTGACAAACAACAACACCAAAACGACACATAGCACAAGCTACAAACTATATGAATATTTACTGAAGTAAACACGGTATCTGTCTGTTGTGCTAACTCTGCCTTATAGCAGAATGTTTTTCATAAGCAACTATCCAAACGACCTTGAGGTTACTATAGCAACCGCTTCCCACATGACCAACAACAGAATACACATTCACAAATCTGCATTAACTCAACAGAGAACACATGCTAGCCTAACACAGACAGACAGACTGGCTGACAGACAGAATACTTTGTGTAGCTGGAAAGCAGCAGCTGTGTGTGTCTATATTTTACCTCTTTTTCTTTTTTTCTGCATGTACGCCTCCGATTCCACAGGAAACTGCAGCGAGACTGAAATAAAGTCAAACTAACACCAGATACCTCAACTAATGCTTTTAAAAAGTGAATCAAGCTCTTTAATCTGACGTCAGACAGTAAAAAGCTCTCAGTCACACAGAATGTTCTTCTGCGGAGTCATATTTGACAGTGTTAAAATATCCAACTGTTAAATATGATCTGCTTCTACTTTCATGAATGTATATGAAGAGAAGGTTGTTGTTCAGGTAATTAATAATTCATATGACCATATGACCACTGGAGCAGTCCATAAACGTCAAAAACAAACAAAGCTCTCCTTCTGCACATCTCAATAAACTCACATCATTGAGAGAAAAGCTCTCTCACTCATCTGATAACCCCAGACAAGTTCTCCTCACTGGAGTTTTAAAATGAAGTCAGCTGTGGAAACTCCCAAAACCATTCTTCTCTGACCCTCACACAGAAGCTGAGAACAACACAGACCATCAAACAGTGTATATATATTGTTTTTATTTTTTTAACATTATCATCATAGTTTTTACTTCATTGTCCCTTCATTCTTTTTAAAATGATCATCTCTGAATGTACACATACTGCAAACTGTCAAAAATATACAAACAAATGCAGGCTTGTGCTATAATCTGGCCAAATGTCTAAAAAACAGTGGCACTGGGGGAGAGCGAGAGAGAGGGAGAGAGAGAGAGAGAGAGAGAGAGAGGACATTAAGAGTGTAAAGACATGCACAGTAGCTGTATGAGCAGCAGCACATGAACTGAGCCGCTCGGTGCATGAGAGAGACTCTCTGTAACCAACACTCTCATCATTCAACTGTAATCCAAAACAACACCAAGAGAGGTACTGTGAGGCACATAATCGTTTTCTTTATACATAGCTGTCGAACTCTGCAGAGCCGATAGCAGATTTATAAAAAAGGATCAGAAACAACCAAAAATGACACTGAGGAAGGAAAAACAATCATTCTTCTGCTGTTGAAAGTTAAAGATGTTCCACCGTGAGAAAACACCAGATTTTGAAGGAGTAATTCAGCATCCCGTGTCTGCGCAGTTCCTGGATGAAGGCGTATGGATGGTGTCCATCAGATGCTGAGGTCTTTGGGACTGTCTTTATAGTGTTTCCTCCTCACCTCAGGTCTGATGTTGTTTTTGGCTCTGCTGTAATTGGATCTGAGTGTGCTGTAGTAATCACTCAGCTGGGATCTGTCATCATCTTCATCTTCATCTCGGAATCCTCTGATAGCAGACAGACCACGGCCAAGACTCCTCGTTCTGTATGTGCTGGGCTCTGGAGACTGGACTCTGGGGTTTCCACCCTGTGTGCCCTCACCTCTCACAGGGGAGCGACCTCGCAGTAATGAACTGTAGTTCCGGAGGGCAGAATCGGAGTCAGGCGTCCTAACACTTGGTAAGGCATTGTCACGAAACGGCCCACAGAGAACAGAAGAGTCATGGGACATGCGCTCCGTAGGGGAAAGGCGTTCAAAGTACCTTGGCAGAGTGTCTCGATTCAGCCGGTCCAGGGTTGGAATTTCCCTAACAGTGGGAATGCTGTCCGAGCGGGATGGAAATGTTGCAGGAGAAGGTTCTTTTAAGGTCATATCCAGCCCTCTGTCTGACTCACCATTGTAGTGTTTATTGGAAATAACTGCAGGCCGCCTTGAGGGAGACTCATACCTAGAGGAATGACTGGGTGATCCTTGCTGGTGAGGCGGGCTGTGCCGATTGCCGGATCGGTACGGGGAGCGGTGAGGTGAACTGTGCCTTCGGGGGGAGGAGTGATGATGGTGCTGTCCCTCAGTTGAACGCCCGTGTCTCTGGCCATACCGGCTATCCAAGGTGTTGTCAGCACTCCGAGCTCTGTGCCTCTCTGGGGAGCGATGCCTCTGGTGGTGATGGTGGTTGCCATGGTGATGATGATAATGGTGAGGATGGTACGCGTCATCCGTGCTGGATCCCTTCGTCTCATCCCTCCTCTTGTGAGGCCTCGAACTTCCATGGCCCCCGCTCCTGCTGTTCCTCTCTGGTGATCGGTGTCTGTGGTTGGTGTGGTGATGGTCTGAACGGTGGCTGTGTTGCCCGTGGTGACCCGACTCCCATGACCTCCTGATGTCATTTCCTGATGGTTTGTGAAGGTCTGGTTGATAGCTGGACTCCAATGGTGGGTGGGGCCGTCTTTCAGGAGGAGCTGCGTTCACTTTCGAAACAGTTTGTGCACTGGTGCCGTTGTCGTCGTTGACGCCATCTGGAAGACACGAGGAATTACGGGTAAACTCCACAATGACATGTTGCCTGATCAGGTGCATGTTATTTGCATACCAGAAATGTGATATATGCTTTAATCACAGCTGCACTGTGATACTATCCTGAGTTATAAACTATGACTATGACTAGATGATGATTGGCCAGTGTACTGGCGTACAGTGTGCTAATCACTGTAAACACTGACAGAGTAATGGAGCAGTTATTCAAGCAAGAATGAGAAACATCATTAGCGCTGATGTGTATGATAATGACACTGATATCTGATATCACGACAGCTCATGCACTGAATGTGTTTTAAATGTTGGTCAATTTGATAAGCGAATGCAGTTTAAATGAACTGTGTCTTGTGAAAGATACATGTGCATGATTAACCTGATGATGATGTAACAGACAAAACAAACCTGAGGTGTAAACTGATTAAACTCGCAGGCAAACCGTTCAGTGTCCACAACTGCTTCTGTAGAATTTCAACTTCTTCAGCTAAATAAATTAATTTTTTTAAAGAAAAATGTATATCATGCTTTAGAAACATGTTAAGATTGACCTGCAGCTGTTTATAGCTATTGAGTGGCAAATGTTAACAAAAAATAATGATGAAAAAAAATAAACACCACCAGGTAATAAAACAACCGCATTGGCTGATGGCAGCGTTTACTTCATCTGTGGGGACGTCAGCGAACTTTATAAATCCACTCATTCAGTTCACAACATCAGGTGTGACCACAGCGCAGAGGATGAAGACTGTGAGGATGAATTTGCAAGGCACAGAGCAGCTGAGTGAAAGCGACAGCACGCTGCTGGAGAGGTGATGAGACGGAACAGCGGAGCTACAAACCGTGCTCGGATTGTGGTGGAAAGCAGCTTCTCCTGTCTTTTCAGAATTCACACAAGCAGCGGCTTGGGTAGCAACCATCGCTATGGGTGGAAGGAAGAGCCCATAACAACAGAAGAAGATAAAACAAGAAGAGAGAGAAGCAGTGAATTTAGATCCCTGAAACAACAGTCGAGAGAGAATTATGCTCTGTTGCCATGGAAACAGCGTTTATTTCATCAAGTAGTCAAAGACAGAGATTGTCAATAAAACACCCCACCAGTGAAAAACACGCACGGACGCGCACACTCACGCTCGCTCACTCGCTCGCACGCACGTACGCACACACGCACACACACAGCAAATCAACTCATAGATGTAAGATGTGGATTCCTTAACACAGTTATGTGCACACACACAATCTGAATCAGTTCACATTACAAACAGAAAGAAATCAAGAGTGATGAGACGTGAGGGGAACATGAGAAAAACAAGTACAAAATGGTATAAAAATAGACAACAGAGATATTGTGTTGGTGAACAGTACATCACATTCTAACTCAACACAATACATGAACTAACATCTTTAAATGGCAATACATGAAGAAAACAGTAGCAAATTAGCACAACCTTTTCCATAAATATTATGGAAATCGAAACATTCCTATATTCACTGACATCATGCGGCACTGACAAGAAGTGAGTTGCTTTTCTGTCTGTAAATGAAAGAACTTCCCATAAAAATCTGTAGATACAAAAATCAACAATGGATCAGTGGAGCTCAAGACCATCTGATGAACTTCAGTTGTTGTACAACCTGCAAAAACTGTGAGTATGCTGAACGCAGTATTGAGAGCTTTCGTGGAAATTCGTGGAAATGTAACAGCTAATGAAAGCAGAAGGTGTGTGAAGTCATTGAGTCTCCTCGAGGACTCTTCTCAGTAGCTTACATTCATCTCAATAAATATCATAAATATCATGTTGCTCATGTCACCTCAGCGGAGCGAGTGGAGGAGTTTCTTTCTCTCTCTAATAAACACTACACATATATCCAGTTTTAGAAACGCTAGTGTATTTGCTACCTTGACTTTGCTTTCGTAAGTATCAAAAAAAGCTTGTGCCAAAACCACCAGCACCCAAAAGCCAAACATCCCAGAGGTCCCTCGCCCCGTGCGGAGAGGCAGAGAGGGACGACAGCAGACAGAAGGCCCAGCACCCAGCAGGAAGTCAGAAGAACGGGCCATTGTGCAGGAAACAAGAGGTGGTGTTGTCAAGCCTGTTGGGGGACTCCTCAAGGGGTGAAGATGGGGCAGAAGGGAATGTTCTCATAGATTGACCCACCATATTCGGGCACAGAGCCGTCACCCCTCCGTAAGATCAGGTGGACCTTTCTGCCACCGTTTTTGATCAGTTCAATGGCGCGGGCGTGCTTCATGCCCTTGGTGCTCTCGCCGTTGATCTCCAAGATCTCATCTCCAACCTGACAGAGAGAGAGAGAGAGAGAGAGAGAGAGAGGAAACCAGGACGGAGAGTGAATAAATAAAGAACAGGGTCCAATCAAACCTAAACTGGGTAGAAAGAAATAAAGCTCCAAACACAACAGTGACATCAACACTGTGGTGCACAGAGATGAAGATGAAGCTAAAATATCTTTGTTCTATTTTGCGTCTCTGTCTCTGGTGATCTGTCAGCGCTTGTCGTCAGGAGAACACGATTTCCACAAAAATGAGGCTTTGGCTGACAGCTTACTGCACTTCACAGAGACGCTCTGCTACAGAACTCAACACAGAAGCACTGAAATTAATTTGGTAATGATACTAATGAACGGCTGATTTAAGATCAATCTGATTCCAGATTCAGAGTCATAATAATGATTTCTTGATTCACATTCAAAAGCAGAGCTCATGACACTCACCTGCATCATTCCGTTCCTCACAGCCGCTCCGTCCTCTGCTAGTCTCAGAACATACAGATCCATGTTATATTCCCTGCCTCCTCTGAGACTGAAACCAAAACCTTTACTGTCCCTCTCTAGTTCAACAGAGTACAACTCAGCATCCTGAAACACACACACACACACACACACACACACACGAATTATTGATTCTGGAGGTATTTTTGAGAAGAAGCTGGACAGAAGCATCAACACACTCAAAGTCTACCACACCACCTTAGTGTCAGAGACCGTAGGAGAACCTTGAGTGTAAAATGTGTTGTACAAATTCAGTTTTTGGTGTCTCTGAGAGGATGAAATCATGTCATAGAAATACCAGTGCTGAGGGGAAGTGACGTACCTGATTTGAAGTCTGTGTTGGGGCTGCAGGAGGCGGAGCTTGTGGACCCTTGAACTCAAAAGACTCCTGTTTTGGTTTAGTGTTGTTTCTGAGAAATAAATATTTCATACATTTTAATAATCCGTTTACTGGAAAACTGGAGTGTTCTTGATTATTAAGTTATTTTGTGAATAAAGTCTCAGGTTAATGGTTGGATAGTGTGCTTGCTTTGTAGTGCAGGTGTGTAGTGTGTACCTTGGCTCAAGTACAGTTTGCTGTTGAGGTGTGTGTGTGGTAGTTATGGTAGCAATCTTCTCAGCATTGGTCAGCAGTGAAGCATTGGAGGACTCTGAGCAGAAACAACAACAACACTGAGCATTACACTCCTGAAGCACATTACCCATGATGCATCAGCAGTCAGCTGTGTTCAAGCTAACCAGAAGGTTTCTATTCAACAGAACATTATACCTAGTGCGCTAGCTGGGCAGCAGGAATGGCCTGCACATATCATGCTGTCTGAAACAGTGGCTGTAGCTTTTGTCTTATATATTACAACACAGCCCTTACACAGCTCCTACACCAAATGTCTCCCATCAATCTGTAATCACAATTCACAAACTAAACTCTTGCTAACAGTTAAGCTTGGGTTAAAAAAAATCTTCACTCAGACATGAAAAATCATGTCAAAAATCATTTCTGATAACATTCATAACATTCTTCTATCTTCTTTTGTGTTTCACAGAGGGAAGACAGTCCTCTGTGTTTGGAAAGACATGAGGGTAAGTAGATTTTTGTGTGTCATCTTTTATAAACCATTTCTTAAATTGGAACATTCGCTTTGATTACATCAAACTAACGTGTAAGTCATGATGTGGAGAGTTATTGCTGGTGATGAAAGCTGCTTTAATTTACTGTAGAGAGAGAGAGGAACTGTGATGACAGCACAGCTGTGAATCTTAAAATAGCTTCATTTAGAAAACAGACTGCATGTTTTCTCTCTGTCCCTCTCTTCTGGATTTTATCTTGTGTTCTCCATCCTTTTTGTCTCTGAGATACTCATGAAATATGAGAAATGCATAAATTATACATTTTGCATAAATTAAACTGAGAGAGGAACAATGAAAACAACTGCAGTTAAAAAAACAACCACGAAAGCTAATCAACTACCCACAATGAAACACTGTATCTGCCGTACACACACATTCTGTCAGTTTTGGAAACTCTTACAGTGTGTCAGAGCTCTCTTCCTGTCTGACTCACACACAGACCGAGAGGAGCTCAACACTGGCAACAGCTCTCATTACTGCATGCTGTCTTACCTCCCTTACCTCACTTACAGAGAAACGCTTACAGTACAGATAACTCACACACTCACACATGCATGCAGGCACGTACCGTGTACCATAAAGTCAGTGTTTGTGAGATTAAAACAAGCATAATTATAGATGTGTGTACTTATAGCACAGAATTGTTTACAATAAATCTGTCATCTGTCATAATAACGACAGGTGACACACCAGCAGGTCTGTCTGCGTCTATAAATGAAGGTGTTTCACCTGTTGTGTTTTATGAGGACTGTGAAGAGTAAAGACGCCTCTGAGTGTGTCGAGTACTGAGTGCTGCGTTTATCATTCTCACGCTAACAACACCAAACACACCGTCCACATTACAGCAATCATAACACATACTGAACACACACACATACAGCAGTATGTTCTCATATCATATCATACAACAGAGAGAGAGAGAGAGAGAGAGAGA
>JAZGTJ010009619.1:0-17897 GCA_036877575.1 Botia almorhae
ACACACACACTTCCTCTCCTGATGTGAACTCTCTCTCAGTAGATGAAAACGAGGCTCTCATATCAGCACGGCCTCTCTCTTCATTTATACTTTTTTCTTGTTCATGGTGATTCTCATCATAAATAACGACGTCAGCTTCTTAACATGAGCGGTGTTAATTCATGCCAAACCGAGCTGTGTTTGATACGCATTTCCATGAGAAAACATTCGCCCAGCTAAATTGCTCAGTCTGTTCATTATATATTCATCTGCACATCTGGTTTGGCTGTAAGGAAGAATTAGCACGTTTAGAGCTACTGTAGTGTTTTGAATTGTTAACAAACATGTGGAAAGTCAAGTCTGTGTTGCCAATGTTTTGCTTCAGTGTTTGGAAACAGTGTTGAGGAAAACTAGCTTACAGTAGTAACTGCTAACAACCTTTTACAGTAGCGCAGAGCACAGCTAAAACAGTCACCTTTCCAAATACAGGTAATAACAGGTGGAATGTATTGTGACAACATGCTTTGTGAACTGGTTTCGAATATTCTAGTCTTATTATGGAACACAGTCATGCCTCTCAGGGACATGTATGGATATTTTACTGGAAAACAAGGCAAACACAGATAAAATAATATTCGGAGTGAAACCTTACCGCCAGACTGAGGGCGTGGAACTTTTAAGAGCGTAATTTGACACCTCTTGTGTTCTTACAGTGTGTGCTTGAGCTCAAAATGAACTGAAGTTTCGTGCCACTGCCGGTATAATAGAAACTGGAGTGTAAATGAAATACTGTGTGTTGAGGCATCCTGCTCAATGATGCTTTTCTGGTGAGAGAGAGAAATGACTTCATTTGCTGCCGGTGTAGCGCCAGCGCACGGCTCAACGAGCTAATCTCTGTTAACCAGCTGCTGGGTCTTTCAACACGGATGAAGAAGCCCGGGTTCGAGCTCCAAAGGCATATGCTGCTGCGAGACAGGTGGAAGATGTGCTATGGTGTTCGTGCCCCACCCTCCCGTAGAGAAGCGCAGGTCAGAGAAGGAGCTCTGGGGTAAATAAGAGACTCTAGTTAATGGGTCGCCAAAATAGAAAGACATAATTCAGTATCGATTGAGTCCCCGCGTGCCTCCTCTGTGTTATTACTGTACAAAGAGTCCAGACCCCTTTAGAAATTGATCAGAGCATCCTGCCAAAAGCAGACCTCGTCCGGGGAGAAATCAGAGGCAGTTCGTCTTATTCTGGGTAATTAATTTTGATGTCGGCTGTTTTAGGTTACGCGGGTGCGCTGTGCAGTTGATCCCGGTTTTTGACACAGTTATTTTCCAGACGATATCGCCTTACTACATAAAAGGAATTCTTTAAAGCAGAGTAAGTCCAACAGTGGAAAACCTGCAGCCAGGATGAGAAAGAGCCATTTGACGGAACGATGTATTTATGCATTAATAACTGAAGTGCTAAAAGGCCACGTGAAGCGGAAGTTGCAACCAACTTTACAGTTTTCTGATGCAATTCAAAGAGAAATAGACAAATAGAGGGTGTGGCTTGTTTTTTTCCTCTGATGATGTCAGACTGACATCATCCGAGAAGGTCTGCTGTTCCAGAGGCAAAGTACATTTTCAGACTTAAGGATTACGAAGGCACATTCATTTAAAAAAAGGAATGATTTGCACAGATAAATCCTTTATAATAAACACTACAGTATTTCGTAAACAAATAATACATTCATAAGTAAAAAAAAAATAGCACATCTGTTTTTTTATGGCGACTTCATGGACCTTCTAGAGGTCGAGAAGTCCTCAGTGACATCATAGCTTTTGAATTTATGCTGTCTGTTGCCTACTTACTCATCCACAGAACAATCCAATACTCAACCCTCCTATAGATTCTGTAATGTGTGTGTGATTAAAAAATCAGATTTTCTTTATTGCTAATCAATAGCATTATTGTAATCATAGTGGTATAATGCTGTAGTCATGAGTATGGGGTGGGCAGTATGAGCAAACAAACTTTTATCAGAATATACATTAAAGTATGAGTAATTTTATTTCCTGATAATGCATGTAGTTATTTATGCTGGAAAATCAATTAAAAGTTGTTTGTACAGTACTGTGCAAAAGTCTTAGGCACATTAGAGCCATCATTAAAAAGAAAATCAATATAGATTTCAAAACACTCTTTTCTTTACAAACTGCATTAACGTTAATTATCAAATGAGATTTTTGTATGAACGTGTATAATTTCTATGGTTTTGTATGAACACAGAGATCTGATCTCTGACCATCATTAAGTCAGTCCGGGATTACATGATGAGAGAGAACTAAAACAGCCTAAATCCATAAGAACTGTGGCACATTTCCAAGATGCATGGAACAAACTACCTGACAAACTGTTTGCAGGTGTACCAATCACTTTTTTGGACAAAAGTGATAATTTGATAATATATAATCAGATTATAAAGTGGAGTTAATCTGGCATGGCATTGTTTGTGAACACAGATTCACTTAACAGCACTCACTTTTATTTTACAAGTGCCAAAAAACATTCCTCAGTAGTGTAGTTTTCAGGTCAGGTCAGGTCAGGTCATGTATCTACACTCTCAAAAATAAATATCCATTCTTCTACAGATGGAAGTCCTGGAGAACTTGTGACCCCTCCATCTCCTCCTTTTGCTCTGGTTTCTGGCCCCAATATGAGTCCCACAGAGACAGAGTCTACCTCACTGTCAGGAGCGGAGAACGGCCCCTCCCTCGCACCCAACACCCCTCAGCCGACGGAGCAGGACACCGAAATGACTTCAGAGGTGGAGTCAGAGGAGGAGAAAGCCCTGCGCCTCCTCTACTGCTCCCTCTGTAAGGTGGCCGTCAACTCTGCATCCCAGCTGGAGGCGCACAATACTGGTGAGGAACCACTCATGTCAATGAGTCTGTACAACATGAACATGCAACCCAGTGTTGAGTCAAATCCCCCTCAAACACTTAACAGTCATTTGAATTTGTCATAAATCTTTTAAGACAGGCCCACTGGGAGCTCAGTGGTTGTGGAGCAGTGATATAGTATAAGGTATAAATATCTTGATTAATTGCACAGTTTTGAGCAGGGCCTCTGGCAGGGGCCCTTTTGTGAGGGAGGCCCACTGAGGTTCTTAATGGCAGTATTTCTCAGCCACTAAGAAGCCTCAAAAAACATCTTAGGGGGCCTCAAGATGACTTACATGTATTTAAAACAAGGCAAAGCAGAAATTAAAATGAGCTGAAACAACTAAAAATCTTAAAATTTCTTGGTGTTTAATTATTTTTGTACTGAATATAAATCCTTCTGGTTATGCCAAGCATAGAATGTTTTATTGATAAAAATTTGTTGAGGGGGGGCAATGACAGACAGCTAGCTAGCTAGCTAACTATCATAACTAATGCTTTAAAATGCCGTGATTCACCTCAGGATTGGTTGGTTTGGTTTAAGCCTGACATTTCTTTATTAAAACATGTTTTTTTAATGAGTGCAGAGAAATGGAGTGGGCAAAATTCTTCACTTTTATGCTCTTATAACTCAGAACATATTAAAATAACGGCAGCACATTACTTACACCGTGCGGCGCAAAATACATTCATTTGTACCGAGTAACTAAAACACAGAAACGACTTACAGTACAATAGCTGCCACGAAAAATTCCCTTTGATAAATGAGACGTAGCAGTTTTAAAGACTAGATCTGCAGCCTGGTCTGTGTGAGTTTGTTTTCTCTGGCAAAAGTGTCTCATTAAGATGATGAATGTTTAGAAGCTGCCATGTTTCGTTCCTCAGGCACCAAGCACAAGACCATGCTGGAAGCTCGCAGTGGGATCGGATCCATCAAGTCTTTCCCGAGACCGGGGCTAAAAAGCAAGATGTCTACCTCCACAAAGGCAGACATGGGCCTGCAGAACAAGATGTTCCACTGTGAAACCTGCGACGTGCACGTCAATTCAGAGACGCAGCTAAAACAGGTGCAGCTTCACACCGTGTCATAACCAGACGCAGTGCTGTGCATTTCAAGAAAGCCGTTTGTCTGTCCACGGCGAAGTGAAACCGCTGCATGATGCGACACAGCGACGTTGTCCCAGATAACAGGAAATGTTCACAAAACAGTAGCTAACGTTATCTAAAAGGTCTCACAAAGTTATCAAAAGTGTTCTTGGAGTAACGTTAGTAGAACATTTTTGTTGCATTATATATATCATGTATCAAAAAATGGTACACTTAAGTTTTTTAGTGCAACATTTTAAAAAGTTACAGAATTGTAAAAATTGGTTGAAAAACTAGAACTTTCAAAATAACATTTGTAATGTTTTTGTTTAATGAAAACTTTACGCAAATGTTCTTATAACCAAAAATGATTAGCTAGTTGTGTTCCCATCATCAGTGTACTATGGATGGAGGTTTGCAGAATACTGTATTTTGATTTCACTTCAAGCTACAGTATCAGCACAAACCCAAACACATAAACAAATGCATTATAGATTATTTTAGCAACTGTAAATCTGTCAGGTTTTTATCACTTTCTGTTTTTGCCCTCAGCATATTAGCAGCAGACGCCACAAAGACAGAGCAGCAGGAAAACCAGCCAAACCCAAGTACAGTCCTTACAGCAAAACCCAAAGAGGACCAACCAAACAGACGGTGAGTTCCTCTCATCCTCGCACTGTGAGGGGCATCATTTCTGATCCACTGGTGGCACTTCACAAGGCCGAACTGTGATCTGTTTGTTTGAGTGGTTTGATCGAGCAGATGTGTCATACCTGGAGCAAGCGTATCGTTAGCATCCTCGTTCAACACAATGGCAGCTGCTTGTGTGGTACCAGCAACTCTGGAAGCGTATGACCTGCACGCTGCCATCTCAGCCAATCAGACGAGTCGCCAGTGCCATGTGTCAAACTATTTTAGACCCACAAAAAATAGATTGTGACACCAAACATAAAAACACACAGAATGTGAAACCTTCAGCTGTGTTTTCAAAGACAGCGTTGCTTTTCAAAATCAATCACAGATAAAACATGTTCTGAAATATTCCCACAAACATTTCTTTCCAAAATACCCATTACTTAAATGGTTGTCAACAGGAAAGCTATTTGTTTGAAAGCGTCTGCTTTCTATGAGGTTATGCTAACCAATCAGAATCAAAAGCTTTGAAGTGACTGACTGCAGCCAATCAAACCTTCTAATCTGAAAGACTGCAGCCAATCAAACCTTTCAATCTAAACAACTACAATCAATCAAACCTTGACCCTCTGATCTAACCGACTACAATCAATTAAACCTTCTAATCTAAAAGACTGCAGCCAATCAAACCTTCTAATCTGAAGAACTACAATCAATCACACCCTCTGATCTGAAAGACTGCAGCCAATCAAACCTTCTAATCTGAAGAACTACAATCAATCAAACCTTGACCCTCTGATCTGAAAGACTGCAGCCAATCAAACCTTCTAATCTGAAAGACTGCAGCCAATCAAACCTTCTAATCTGAAAGACTGCAGCCAATCAAACCTTCTAATCTGAAAGACTGCAGCCAATCAAACCTTCTAATCTGAAAGACTGCAGCCAATCAAACCTTCTAATCTGAATGACTGCAGCCAATCAAAACTTCTGATCTGACTGATTTTAGCCAATCAAACCTAGTTTGAAAACATTTTTTAACTCTGTTTGTTGCTGCCCAGTGGCTCCAAAATGACACACATGGTGCATCAACATCATTCATTATTAACTCCATGTAATTTAAATGCTTACATACCCTGTTCTCTACACAGCAGGTGAAGGTGCCAGCAGGTAAAGAGATGTGCCCAACTCTGACCGCCAGAATGATGCCCTCACACCTGGCCGCCTTCGCCGCAGCGGCCGCTGCTGTCGGCTCCGCCTTTCCGCTGCGTGCCTGCCATAACCCCGCCCTCTTTCAGACTCAGACCCTCCCTGCCACGCTGCTCCGCCCTGCCCCGGGGCCAATAAGGACTGCTCACCCTCCAGTACTGTTTGCCCCCTATTGACATTTGAACTCTGACTTCTGTCGGCCCTCACGTGATTGGATCATTGCCTCCGT
Source organism: Botia almorhae (assembly GCA_036877575.1). Taxonomy (NCBI): domain Eukaryota; kingdom Metazoa; phylum Chordata; class Actinopteri; order Cypriniformes; family Botiidae; genus Botia; species Botia almorhae. Next base: position 6,046 of record JAZGTJ010009619.1, read on the forward strand.
CCCCTCAACACCTCACCCTGGGCACACGGCCCACGTCTAATGCGTCATGTTGCAATAATTTGAAAAAAAAACACAAACTCGGTAACTATGCATTGTCATTTATATGTGACGCACTAAAGTGAAGCTATCAATGTAATGGTGATTTTTTTTGTGAAAACCAAATCATCATCATCATCATGGTACAATGTGTATGTACAACATTAAAAAAAAAACAGTTTTTTTTTGTCAGATTTTATTAGCATTTTCTCACCATCTTGTCATTTCAAACCCTGTATTGTTTTTATCTTCAGTGAAACACAAAATTGGGAAAAATGTTCGAGCTGTTTAATTTTTTCAAAAGCTTCCGCAGAAACAATTTTTAGTGAAGAATAATGTACATTTCCATCTGTCCGTTACACAAAACTGTTTGTTTCACCGCGTGGACAAAATCAGTTTGTGTTTACTGAAGAAAAAATAACATGGGTTTGAAATAATATGGGGGTGAGTATATGACAAAAAAAAAACAATTTTCAGTGAAATATAATTTCAATTTAAATGACAGTTGTAAACATAAAGAGTTTAATTTCTCTGCTGTTGCACTTTAAGCTGTTTCTGTTGTAGATGTTCCTGGCTTTAGACGACTAGAACCTTCTGGTTTCAGCTGTTAGTGTGATGTAATCGGGTCATCAGTGCTTCATTTGTAAATGACGTGTGTGTGGGGAGGGTCACATGACTTCAATGAAAATGTGTTTGGCCGCTTACACGCTAGCAGGGACTGATTTGCGAGGACAGAAACACACAACTTCCTAACTTTCTTAAATCTGTGTAAGAACATGAGTGTCAACGAAAATATCTGGGCAAGTCATTATGGAGTCACAAGCCTGCAGTGCTAATACTGCTAACGTATTTAAAGGTGAGGTCACCAATACCTCAATCCCAGTTTAATATTCAGAGTCAGTTGTAAGTAAACTATGCGTTAAAAAGTTTAAACACTGGCTAAGGGTTGTTTAGGAAATTTCTACTAGCCCAGAATAGCAACACTGGCACAACCAATCGTATGAGTTTGGGCCAAGATTATCCGTTGGTCTGACCAATGGAACGTGTGGAGTTTTTGTCAAGCCTGTTTGAAAACGGACTATTTTTTAGCAGTCGTAATTTTTGTTGTCCGGTTTCGTTGCACAGAAACGACTCACTTCACCTTGGTTAAAGATGCAATCTGTAACTTTTTTGAGTAAAAAATGAACAAAAATCAGTTATTGAGCGAGTACATGACAGATGAGTGTTTAAAATGATCTCATTACCTTACCCCGATTCCCAGTGGTAATTTTATAATAATCATTTATAATTAGAGCTGTCAGGTCTAATTTCCCAGAAAATGCTAGTTTGGCTTCATTCGACTTCAACATACGTCATAAAAAGTACATAAACTAAACTGCAATTTTATGCTTCAGACAGAGGTGGCGGTAGAGAGACGAACGTTGCAGATTGCAGCTTTAAGGAAACAGTTCGTGAGTTTATGTTTCTACATACAACACAGAGAGATGGACCGAGCAAACATCTTGTATTTGTGTGCGTGTTCTGTATGTGCCATGATGACATGTGACGCAACATATAATGAATGTGTTGTTTATATGTTTCATTCTGCAGATGATTGTCAGCATTATTATAAATCCATTTGATTCCTCATGACACACATGTACAGATTATATCATACATCAGAGGCGTGTGAGATAGGGAAGTAGCTATAATAGATGCCCAGTGGAAAGCAAACGAAATGTGTTCTTGCACAAATTAAGTCCTGCTGTACATGTTTGTGAATGTTGTGCGCATAGCAGGACGCAGGGGAAGTGAAGCGTGTGATTTCCAAAACAAAATCCTACTGATCAATGTCAAAGCAAGGTTAAAAAATATAGCGGAATGTATGCAAAACAGATGAATATGTAAATCTGTAGACGTGTGTTTGCTTGAGTTTGTTTGTGTGTGTGTGTGTGTGTGTGAGGCCGTTCACCTGAAGATGTCCCGGGGAAAAATCTAATGAATATAACATCAGCTGCTGGGGTCACAAAGCTTGTCTGTCTCCTCTCGCAATGTGAAAACGGACGACAGTTTCAAATAAAGAGTTCTGCTTTGTACTCCTGCGTGAGAGAGTTTATTGTACAAATAAACAAGTTAGCAGAGAGTCATATATTCATGAAGCTATCGTACGGTTTCAGAAGTTTTTGCGTACTGTTTATGAGTCACACTGACTCCTTTTTTATAAATAAATAGGCAAATCTCTCTTTTGTTGTACGGAAAAGAGCAGTGCGGACAATCTGTCTAACTTTCCCCTTTTGTTTCGCAAGATATTTTAAAGGTTTGGAACGACACACGGGTGAGTAAACAGTGAAAATTATTGTTTCAGTGAGAACCAGTTCTTGGCTACATTGCGGAAAAAAATTCTCACCAATTATTCGAGCTGTGCTTGCTTTGGTCCATTAGATGGTCGAAATGACTCATACGTGCAGTTAATAATCACTGCAATCTATAATCTTACCTCTGTTTAACCAAAGCAAAAGTGCCTATAAAAAAAGCCAATGCAAACATTGTTATAAAACAAACGTGCGTTTTTAGGAGGTGTTGTGTGCTGCACAAAACACTCCTGCCATCAATTTGGCCTCTCTGACATCCTGCATGACTCATTTTTGTCAAACCCTCATAAGTCAACACGCAGGGAACTGAAACAACTGTCCTCTCCACGGACCTTCTCATGAACTTTCTGGAATTCTCTTGCGTAACTCCATGCTAAGACTCGATCCATGCTGAAAACTATCGCCGCACCTTCCAGGACCCCAAGACCCCCCAGTCCAAAAGCAGTAAAAGCCAATGAGCAAACAGACAGATAACGCCAACCATTTGGTTCTGCTAGCATTACTGTCTCTTAAAGGTTAATGGTGAACATCTGTGTGTTGGAGTCGGTGTGTTTTGTTTATAAAGCTGCAATTTGTAACTTTGGCCTCTCTATCGCCATCTCTGTTTGAAACATGAAATTGCAGATTACTTTATGTACTTTTCATTACATTCAATTACAAGTAAAATGAAGCCAAACTGACATTTCCCGGAAATCGGACCAGACAGCTCAAATTATAAATCACTTTTATAAACTTACCATTGGGAGTCAGGTTAAGGTAAGGAGAGCGTGTTGAACATTGATCAGTCATTAATTTGCTCGATAACTGTTTTTTGTTCATTTTTAACCTCAAAAAGTTACAGATTGCAGCATTAATAGGTCGGTTGCCTCATAGGAAACAGTGGTTGTTTTTTAGCTAAACTAAGAGCCATATTCCAGTTTTTTGACTTGTTGTTTTAGATCATTACTGAATAAACCAACCCAAAAATACTGGTACAGGTTATACACAGTAGGTTTTGACATCTTCACTGTTTGTATTTTGCTTCTATTTACTTTTCATGTGGTGCACAAATCAGTGAAACCTGAGAGTGAGTAAATTGTCACAATCTTCTTTTTTAGATGACGTAATCATGTCTGTAAAGGAACGTGGAAAATGTGCTCGTTTCAATGACGCCTCATTTTAGTTTAACAAAAAAAAATGTCATTGCTCTGCTTCACGTTTTTTAAAGCCGTTCAAAATGCATTCGAATCACAGGATGTTTCGGGACTTCGGGTGGTTAATTTATTTTTAAAAATCCATTTTTTAGTGCAGAACACTTTCCTGCACTTTTAAACATCACACTTCTCCTCAAGAGCCCGGAGGAAGATCTAAAGAAGACTAATAGAACGCGACTATTGCTGAAGCCCTCTGAGGACGAGCAGGCAGATTCTGGCGCTCCGATCGTCCTTGGGCCTCTTTGATTCCTGACCATGACAAATGCAGTAATTAGCATGCTGGTCTGAGAGGAACAAGATCTCTTTATTCCTGCAGGTTCATACTTTAACCTGCTAAATATGGCGGGTCCTGCCCCATCCCTGCAGCCGCACAGTGGAAGACTGGACCTGGCATGATGCATTATGGGTAATCGGCTAAGTGAGACGTCAGAGGGGCTGTCTTAGATTACCGTCAAAATCTGAAACATCAAACTGCCAGTTATGACCATTATCCTTCAAAGTGACATGTTTTTTATCCACAAAGGCAATTACGAGTCCTAATAACTTAGCTGACGTTTACTTTTAAGTAAGAAGAATAGAGATAATCTATGCCATTGACTCAAGAAGAGTCAATTAATCTGTAGAGGGGAGGCTTTAAGATGAAAGAGGGTCGTATTCATCATTAATATGAAAATAATTACAATGGGATCGGTTTGGAGGTAATGTAGCATGCAGCAGTATTTACTGAATGATAATAGATAGGGGTGTAACTGTTTACTCTGACAGCTGTTCCATTATGATTAAAATGTGGTCGCTAGATTTGATTATTTTAGGATATTCTTTCAAAAAATATGCTGGAGGGAAAATGCTATTGGAAGCGAATCTTTAACACTTTAAGAGCTGTTTGTTAGAATTTCTATTCATTTCAATGGCAGTTGCTTGGCAGGCGTGTGCAGGCCTGGAAACACACAAGCTGCTTACAAAGTCTTTACTCATACTTGTGTTTCTGATCCGATCGCCTATAATATAAGCTATAAACCCGTCTTATATTACATATGGCCATATAGGCCCATATAATATATAGCTGTAACATAGCGTCTAAAAACTGGATGTTTTGAACATTTCTGGAAATTCAAAACATTTTTTAACGTTTTTGTTACGTCATGAAAACATTGCGGAAACATTCTAGGGACGTTAGGGAAACTTAATCGCTGACACGTTTTGCCCCCCCGTCACCATTTTAAATACCTTTCCAGCCTGTATACATTATATATGATGTGTATCATTGAGTATGAGCTCGGTCTTCTATGCAGTTATACGAGGCAGATCATAAGTTCAAACACTAAAAGCTGTTGTGAAGCTCAGAGTAACTGCACATTATGTTGAAGTTTTACTGCTGCCTGCGGCTGCACAACTAAAGCTGTGACAGAAATTATACCTTGTTCTGTTTAGCTATCGTTAACCTGCTGAGTTCTTACAGGCAGCTTTTAGTGTCGTTAAAACACAGCGTTTCTTTGAAGAGAAGAGGTCTTCTAAAATACATCAGCTAAATAACCTGAACCCAGAGCACTGGTACGGGTAAGCGCACTTTAGGGAATTGTTCATGTTCAAAATCAAAATTCTGCCATCGTTTGTGCTCCCTATTTTAATTCCAACAAATTATTTTCCTCCTCTAAAACATAAACTGATGTTCGGCAGAATGTCCAAGCTGCGGTTTAATTTACAATAAAAGAATTTAGTGATTATAAGCCAGAATGAATACTTCAGTTGTATTTGTTTTCCTGATGCTAGCAATGCTAAAGTCATGGTTCCGTTTTCAGAGATAACACGCTCATAAAACATAGTGTGAATGTACTGTATGTACTGTAATGTACTGTAAATGTTTTCCATACAGCTTCCACTACAGAAAAGACACACAAGTTTCACGTGTGCAAAAACATGATCACATGTGAAACAGCTTTGAAACACGTGTGTTTGAATCACATGTAAATTCTCATGTAAAACCCATGCAATGTTTTTCACATGATCATGTGTTTTTGCACACAGGTTTTCGTGAAATTTATGTGGGCATGTAAAAAAAATGAAGTTCAGGTATGGTTTTCTCCCAAAGCAGCTTTACAGAAAATTAAACCTAAGGTGACCGAAATGAAGTCGTTCACAGCCGTACAATAGAGATACTGTGAGAGGAACAGACCAAGATTTAAGTAAATATTCATCGCTAATTTTCTATTTTTGGGAGGACTTTAAAAGTATTTCCTTTCAGCTGCTTGACAAACATCTCAGAAAAGACCAAAGCTGAGATTAAACTCATTTTGTGCTCCACAGAAGACAAATTAATACGCAGTCAGTATATAGGAGAGGACAAAATTGTCATATTTAGCTGAACGATTCACCCGTACGTGACGCCTACAGTAAGAACGAACTTCTCTGGTTTCTGTTCCATTTGAAACCTTTCTGTCCAAATTCATGTCCCGCGCTTAACACTTTTCAATAAAACTTTATCATGTTTGCCTTCAGGCCTGATTAAAGAATATGGCGGAGGGGAAAAAAGCATAAAATTGATCGTTAAGACAACATCTCAAGGGTCTGGGGAAGGAAAGGGCAAATCCCTTCAGATGTTTCCAGTTCATTTCCACAGGAGATAAAGTCTGTTTTTACAGCAGTGATGTCAGTTATTCACAATGTCTGATGTATCAGAACGGTTGCTAGGGTTGCTAGGGCTTTCTAAAAGCAGCATTTGGTTTGGTTCAGATGACCTCTTTCCAAGCAGATCAGGACCAATTTGTTTAAAAGGCGAATGTGTGTGAAAGCTTTATCTAGCCGGCATCACAAAGACTGACATGATGTGTTGTTAAGGTTTATTTCTGTCCTGATCAGGTCACCAGGAAGCCCATTTTAACTTCTCATAATCTGAATTACTGCACACTGAAACAGGATGCAGTGAAAACGGATTTTATCCATCAAAAACTGACTGGATTCTGATAGTGGCCTTTAAATAAACAGCAGCTTAAACAGTAAGATGGACTGTGACATCAGCTGAAATGAAAAGACATGCAGCAAGCAAATGCTTATATCCAAAGAGACTTACAATATGTGTGTGTGTACATACATTTTCATAAGGTTTGGAACATTATAGAACACAAGAATGCAAAAAAAAGTCTTTTACAACTATAAACATTTGCATTCACGTGCTACGCTATATTTTGGCCTAATGTAAATCTCAGAACATGTTTTTAAATTTAAATTGACCTGAATTTTGTGTATCTGATTCTGTTTAAATTGTGGGGACACGGGATAATATTACATTAATATTATATTAATTAGTATTACATGCACCGAAGACTGAAAGACACTTTATTCTTTCATTTTGATGAGGTAAACATCATGCAACATCATTCATCATGCAGCTAAATGCAGCTGTCAGAGTTTTAGTCCGAAGTGGGCATGCGTTTCCCTCAGACATACGAACAGAGACACTCTCGGTCCTCCTGTGTTTTTGATTTGACACCTGGTCGCTTTACAGACACTCGAGCAGAAACCCTCTCGCCGATGACTGCCTGGAACAATCCCCTGTTTCTTTTCATTCAAAAAGTGATGAAACGGTGTGTGCAGAGTGACAGTAATGTATGCGGCAGCACAGTTATCATTTTAATAGGACTGCCAGCCGTGTGTCATCTTAGGCCAGAGGCTGACAGCACAACTGAAGATGTGGACTGAGGCAGAAAACAACACGGACGTCCACACTGTCACCTTGTTGTTTCAATGTCCAAATGTCACAAGAGCCCAGAATTAACTTCAGCAGAACCTCGCTGCACTAATAAAGAACCAATTCTGCACACAAGATGAAACATGTCCCTCGATTTTACTTGCCACTCGGTTTTTAAATGAGCGATATTTCCACATTTAAATAAATATGACATGATCACTGGAATGTTCATTCATCACTTCAAGAAATACCACTTCATTCTCTTTGTATTATTGAAACCAGGATTTATTTTATTTTAAAGAGCCGTTACTGATGTGTGCAGACAGAGGGAAGGTTAATTTTTAAAACCCTTTTTTAATAAAATGTCAAAGACGTGGCCCTGTATTTTGTCAATGTCAGATTTTGTAACAGCTTTAAATTCAGGCAATATCAAAGACAGCATATATCCCGAGGGTCCTTCTTCTGTCTGCTCTGAGGTCAACAAGTCACAGACTCTAGTGAGTTTTTATTAATTTATTCGTTAATTTTGTTATTGAAGATAGTTTGTATTATATTTTTTGGATCACATGTGAGATGTACCGTCGTTCTGTTAGTGGATATAGCAAGACACAACAAACAGAATAACTTTAGAATTTAATACATGTGTGAAATATGCAAAATATGCATTAGCTGTTAAACCAAACCATTTTGAGTTTATTCATTTACTGAAGTCAAGCTAGATTTCTCACATATTAGAAAATAATTGACTGTGCTTGTGTCTTGTATGGAAAATGATAATGATAAAACAGACATTTCGTGTGTATGATAAAGCAGCATGGGGTTGCGCCGAAACATGTTATAACCTCTGAAACGGTTTAACAAACTAATCCAAAATAATTCCATGGTAAATAAACCTTTATCTGCACTGTAGTCTGTCGAGTCCCAGATCCTCAAGAATCTGTTTTTTCTGCTCATAAAAAACGTGCCATATTGACCCAGATGAATTGGGTCATGTCCAATTTGCATGCATATTGATTTTGATTCACACAAGCCACAAAGCCCTCTGGGTAATTTGCATCACCTGAAAACCAAATTGCACCGATTCGGTCTTGACTTGCTGCTAAACGATGAAGCACTATGGAAATGTCTGGAGAGACATCTCACACTCAGAGATATTAGCCAAGTTCTTCATACAATCTTATTTCAAATGCTTTAACCGGGTTTAAAAGTATTTTTATCTTCAAGGAGCTACATCCACTACAGCTCAGAAGCATACTGCTGCCATCTGCTGGACACGACGTGCACATGCCGGTAAGACAGGACTACGCACTGATCAGTGACGCAACGTAATTGCATTATTTTTATTACATTATTTGCGTAATTTTGCATTATTATTATAAAAGCAAGTGGTGTGTATTGCATATAAAGAGCACAAGCACGTTTCCAAGCAGAACATAACGAAAATAAGTCTGTTAGGTCACATTTAACGTGTAAATGACATGCCATCAAACATGTTAGTGGAACATGTTCATGTGATCACATGTTAATATGATGACCTACACCTACGGTTACTGTGCTTGTTTTTCAGATGACGCTTTCATGTCATTATCGCAATTAAGTTTGGACACTTTTAAGTGTAACTTTAGCGTAAATTGGACGCTCGCCACTGTAAGCAGTCGCGCAAAGAGGTTTATTATGGATGAATACTGAACGTTCTTCAGTTTAAATACATTCGCAAAAGCACGAACGACTGGCCAGGTCAAATAAACGATATAATTCAAGCTCCAGCACTGTGTATTAATTGTGGAAAACTTCAGTGTGGTTCGTCAATAGAGTTTGTTTGTCAATAGAGTTTGTTTTTTTTAGTAGCAACTAGTTTTAGTAGTAACTTCTATGCGACCCTTGTTTTGTGTGTGTTACTGTTACGAAAATGAATGAGAATCGTCCGACATTGAGAGAAATAAATGGACCCCAGGAGCATAAATCTTTGAGTCTTTGATGACCAAGAAGCTGAATGTCTGATTTTGTGGGCATATCCAGGCCTGAAAAGCACGTGTCCTATGAGTAACAGCTTCATGGACAGAGATTAACTTCAGCTGCATGGTCTTGGTAACTCTGATGTCTATAAGAGACTGTCTGAGATTCCTCTGCATCGTCTTTACCCATAAACTCTGAGGGCTTATCACGGCCTCAAAGGTTTTGGGAGAGTTCCTGGAGGAGGAACGGGTTGTAACTCTGCTGAAAATGATTATTTCATCTCCTCTTCAGACTGCTGAATAATATGTTGTAGTAATGGACCTCTCCAATGCTCTGAACAGGTGGAGGGCGTTCATAAAATGAGGTGTTGAAAAGAAGCCGGGAACTTTAGCCTCGCAGTGTAAGTGGAATCAACTACAGGGTGAGGAAAGACCAAGACGTTTTTAAGAACTACTAGCATGTGGTCAGCAGGTTTTCTTGAGAGCTTTAAGGAAAACATCTCAATTGTAGACATGATACTGCAAAGACATTACGAAACTAATAACAACTGAAATTTACAGCATGTATGTATACAATTCACCCCCTTTATTGGAGATGTACTAGTAGTTTGACATAAAAAAATCAGTCAGTCCCTCAGTGGTAATGCATTACGTCCATCGATCTGTTTGGTTCACTGAATACCTGTCAGTTAGTTTATCTTAGCTAGCTGTGGTACTTCAGGAGTGTTGTTTTATAATTCAGTGTAGTCCATGATGAATCGTTTTGGATACAACGGGCAGCCACAATTTAATAAAAAAAAAACAACTCCGTCAATTGCAATTGAATCGTTTTTTAGAAATAAAAGCAGATCATTTTAAAGAGGTCTAAATGTCAAGCTCATTTGTTATTACTAAGTACATAAAAAAAACACCATTTACACATTTTCTATAAGAAACTTCAGATTTGTAGGAGGATTTACGAGGAGCTGTACAGTGTGCAAATTACTGTCGGTCATGACAAGAGCTTCAATACACGGGCGAATTAGACGGCTGCTTCAAAACATGCACCGTTTTTGTAACGATAGATGCGCCAATGGCGACAAAACAAGAACATCAGGACAGCTTCTGTGAGAGATCTTCAGCCCTCACGGTCGTCTCGTAGGACAGCATATCTTAACACGCATCATTTAAATTTGCCTGCAAACACATGCTTTAGTCCTCAAAACATGTGAAAATTAAAAACTGCCCTGCCTCCCTGACGCATGTAATGCAGACAGCGACGGGTTGCTCGTGATAAAACTGCAGGTAAAATCCCAAACCATGTCAGAGATGCTGAAGTTATTTATTTTCTGATGTTTACGCAATATTTGTCAGGCCCGCATGGAATGTGCAGCTGCAGATCTTTGCGAAAAGTTCTACAAGTTCCAGAATTTTGACACCCGTATTCACAGAGTTCTATACATCCATCGTTCTTTGTGTCCGTTTAATAGTCAACATGAAGCGCCGCTCACAACCCAGTTTATTTCTGTAGCGTTGCATGTTACTGATACAGGATATTTAGCGAGAAATCAAACGTGGGGCGGCACCACTTTCTGAGTGAGATTGATTATATTTTAAAAGTGGTCATTGTGACATCGCCGAAAAGGTAAACTGCTTCACACGTTTACGTTTAAATAAAAGATGAAATATTTTTGTATTGTGCGGTAAGCCCAGGAACAGGAACGTACGTTCAGAAAGTAAACGGGGGTGAGTTGTGGTCACATTGACTTTTAAACATTTTGGCTAATTTATATTACTGCTGCAGTACGTATAGTTCTACTGGAGACAAATTACTACGTTTAAATCGATTTGACAGAACTGGTCAGAAAACGCTGATTCCGGCTGAGCCTGATCAATGCTTGTACAATGCAACAACAACTGTATAAGCAAATCGCAGAGAGGGGAATACAGCCCAAATTAATAACAACAATAATAATAATAATAGTCATTCAAACAGCAGGTTTAACATGTTTTGCTAACTGTCTTCCTTGATTTGTTCTTTATCCTCCAAGACGATATTGGTTCACCAACTGAACCAGACAAGAGCAGAACCACCTGACAAACCACATCCCATTCAAGTCAGCAGGCCAGAATTTTCAGAATCTCATCAGAACTCTGTGGCCCATTTATAAACGAGACCAACTGCAGTTGGTAAGATTAGCAAGCAGCGGTAATGCAGAACCTCAGTCCAGCTGCTGATGAAGCAGATGGAGAGTCTGGCTGTTGATGAACTGTTTTCTTCAGAGTGGTTTTACATCCCTTCACTTTCTGATTTCATTTGACTGAGGTCATCAGCTGCAGGCCATGTGCAGTTCTACACATGCAGAACAGAAGAGCAGTGGAAAGCTTATTCACAAGTTACGGTTCATCTCAGCTCCATCTGCTTGCATGTTTGTTTACTCACAGTGCAGTTTAACACGTTTTTTCTACGTTACTTCTGCAGATTTCCCCCCCAAATTAGCACAAGATAACGTCATGACATCCGATCATGACCTCAGACTGATAACATCATGACATCACACTGATAACGTCATGACATCCGATCATGACATCACACTGATAACATTGTGACATCCGGTCATGACATCAGACTGATAACATCATGACATCACAC
>JAZGTJ010009620.1:0-12463 GCA_036877575.1 Botia almorhae
CCTTATTTTAATTGGGTCATAAAAATATCAATAATTATCGATATCGACCGATATGAAACACTGATATCGCGATACAGTTTTCAGCCATATCGCCCAGCCCTAGATAAGATGGAAAAGTGGGAGAAGTTTCGTGTTGAGTGGGGAACTGCTGTGGGTAAACTCACAGCAGTAAGCCCAATGCACAAGTCTAGCTCCTCCTCACCCCCTCCCAACTCTCTCTCACACACCAAATGATTCAACCTCTCCCAACAATCCCTCACACAAAGAAAGTTACTGCTCTCCCTCCTCCCTATAATGAAGCACCAAAGCCAGCTGGCATTTATCCTAATTCTGAACTAAGAGAGATAGTAGAGAGAGTTAATGCCAATACAGAAGGGACATTCCAAGTTACAGGAGAATTAAAGCTCAAAGACAATCTTGGACCCCAGCATGATGCTTTGGTCTCACATGCCTCAGTAATACAGCAGCCATCTAGCTCGTCCACACCAGCGCATCCCACACCTGGCCATGTGGAAAGGCTAGCCCAGGATTTAGCATAACATCATTAAATAGTCCATAGCCCTCAGACAGCAGGTGCACATTCACAAAGCCAGTCCATGGTTCAAGAGCCCTGGGATGAAGGTGATCATATAAGGCAGTCAGTTGACATGACATATGACACTGAATCATTAGACAGCAGAGAAAGGGATATGTCACAAGGAGTAGGGCCTGATGGTTACAGAGATATGAGGGAGGATACAAATATGCGCATAGCAAACAGGTTGTCAGGACAGTATGCCCCTGGGAGGACCAGACAGGGCACTGCTTATCAAATGCCACTGCTGGTAGAAGGGAAAAAAGTAAAATATGTCCCTTGAGGATTTAGAAATGTTGAAAGATTAATAATGAAACTACCAAATTTAAGGGAAGGAGAAAATAGATAGATTGCCAGATTTGAAGAAGAAACGGTAGGAAACATGATAGCAGTGGGTGACGTTAAAGTCCTACTGACTAAAGCATTGACCAAGGCAGAGATGGAGGCGGTACTGAGTGATTGTGGGATGAAAATGGCTGTCAGGGGCTGTAACAATGATGGGCAGAGTTTTGACCAGTATAGGCCCCTCGTATGGGATAACCTGCGAACCAGATTCCCGACCAGAATGAGACCTGGGGAATACATAACACGAGACTGTGGTGTTGATGAGAACTTTGCAAGCAACTGCAAGCCCTCCAGCCCAAACATTCAGCCCACACAGCCTTCTGTTGTTGTTAATGTACATAACAGTGATAATAGCATTCACAGAGGAAGAGGCTATTCTGGTCCTCACGAGTAAGAGGATGAAATAGTTGGAATTATTAAGAAATTCAACCTCTCTTAAAATAATAAAGAAAAAAAAATGAGGCAAACAGACTATTATTTTGGAAAGAAAGTACCACACATTGATGTGAGACAGAAGGTGTGACTTAGGATGTGACCAAATAGAAGGACATAGAATGTTGTTTGTGGATGGATCATGCTCTAAGAATGACAAAGGACAAAGTGAAATGGGTTATGCTGTAGGTGAAGTGATGAATTTGGAACCAATTGAGTTAAAAGTCTGCAGAGAAATTAAAGTAGAAACAGGAATAATGTCACCACAGAGAGCAGAAATCATGGCATTGGCAGAAGCATGTGAGATGCTGGAAGGAGAAATAGGGACAATATTTAGCGATTCAGCTTATGCATATGGCGTGGCATAATATTATGGACAAATTTGGTTAAATAACAACTTCAAGAAAACTAATGGCAAGCCAATTAAGCATGAGAGAAATCAGAAATTTAATTGAAGCATGCCAGAAGCCCACAGCTCTAAGTATTGTTAAGTGTAATTCACACAGAAAGGGGAAAACTATGGAAATAATTGGGAACAATTTTGCAGATCAAACAGCAAAATCAGCTGCAAATGGAAAAACATGTAAAACTATGGTGGTTACAAGACAACAAGCTAAACATGAGGCAGTAAGAATAGAATTGGATATGACAAACATGATTGAAGCACAGAGAGAAGCTAGTGAGCAAGAGAAACAAGATTGGAAAGCTACATATGGACAGGAGTCTGATAAGCATTTGTGGACAACAATATAGGGCCAAGTAATTATACCAGAAAGTCTGGAAAAAATGGTGATGATGAATGTTAATGGAGGAAGTCATCATGGAAGGTCTGAGATGATTGATGTGATAGTAAGACAGAAAAATATGTGGTTTCCTAGACTGCAAGGCAAAGTGAATAATTCTTTGGAAAGATGTGAAGAATGTATAACCAGAAACATAAGAGTGCCCCACATGAGGTTATAACCTTTCCTAACCTATGAAAAGGTTCATTTGTGCATTTGACCTTAGATTTTGTAGACATGATAACAAAAGGAAAAGATACTTGCTGGTCATCGTGGATAAATTTTCAAGATGGGTTGAAGGTTTTGGTTTTGGACAGCAAAGTGGAGAGGCAGTGGTGACATCTTTGATTAAGATACCAGATGTAGAGGAACTGAAAGACACATATTTAAAGAGACATAAAAGATCATTACCTGGGGGATCGTTTCATAAAACAGTGTACATAAATGCTATAGAAGTACCTAGAGGAGTGCCTGATGAGTTTAAGGCAAGAAACCAAATGTTAGCTGGATTTGAATCTATCCTCTTTTGGTGGTCAACAGTTAATAAAAATGTAGATTAGATCAATTACCTATATTACAACCAACAAAGGTTTGTTAATTACTCAGTCCAAGCTATTGAGGGAATTAGGGACCAATTGGATAAAACCTCAATCATGACTTTGCAAAACAGAATGGCATTGAATATGTTACTGGCAAAGTAACTGGTATATGTTACTAGGGTCTGTGCTATGGTAGGCCCAGCCTGCTGTACATTTATACCAAACAACACTGCACCGGACAGAGCATATCCAAAGCATTAGATGGGTTAAAAACACTATCTGTAGAACTGGCTGAAAACTCAGGCATTGATAATCCCCTGTCTAAGATGTTTGAGAAATGGTTTGGGAAATGGAGCACCTATATTACATCTGTTTTAATGTCTGTAGCTGTTGCAATATCATTGTTGGCATTATGTGGGTGCTGTTGTATTCCATGTATAAAGAGATTGGCCCAAAAAGTGATTGAAACTGGAATAACAAAAGTAATGGTTATGAGAGTGGATGAAAACAACGCACGTGGAGAAGAAATGGAAACATTGATGGGTGAGGAGTATCATTTATAAACAATATCTACAAGAATAACACAGCTCAGACCAATAATTGGGGTGCTAGTAACCCCGTCTGCAGCAAGGCCTTGCTACTGTGCGCAAAGTACATGGGCTGAAAACTGTGGAATGCATTTACACACACATATAGAGCAAATTTTATGTTTAGTAGCCTACCTGACTCCAATTGTTTGTTGAGGTAGTGCCTTTTTTACATTTACAATTGTATATTCTATCGTATAAACTGCAAGTTGGGTGCAGAAGAGTGTTAGAAAGAGTAGGTATGAATGGTATAGATAATCACAAAGAAAGAAATGAAGGTGCTTGCTTTTAAAATTTTACTTATATATTTTAATTAAGGTTTTTAATAATACATTTTACTTACATATAAATATTGATATGGTTTGTCTGTTTTTTATTATGCATTAAGGTTTTTAACATCTCCATTTCTCAAACCAAGGTTTAAAAGGTTTTAATGTTTTCAAAAATGTTTGACTTCTTGATGGGACTGGAATCCAGATGAACTATGGATTCTGGGGGAGAAAGTACAATATCCTCCTAACATGGGTTGATTGAAAACATGGTATTTTAAAGTGTTTAATTTTAAGTCAGTGTTCTATGTCAGGGTGTGGGTCAGCACATGGCTTCGGTTGTTTAAGTGAAGTGAAGTGAAAGTGACCTATTCGTCACAATATGGTAACTCATTCCTGAAATGTGACCTCTGCATTTAACCCATCACTGGTGAGAAGTGAACACACAAGTCGTGAACACGCACACACCTGGAGCAGTGGGCAGCACGTTACTGTGCCCGGGGAGCAATTGGGGATTAGCAATTGGGGGTTAGGTGCCTTGCTCAACGGCACTTCAGTTGCAACCCCCAGTCCTGGAATCAAACCAGCAACCTTCTGATTACTAGCCCAACTCACTAACCAGTAGGCCACAACTGCCCACCAAATATCTGCCATGTGTTCTCCGGTCTCGTGTCATTACCCCGTCTCCTTCCGTTTTCTGTTTGCCTTTGTTCCCCGTTCGCCCCTTGTGGGAGTTTTTAGTTCTGTTTATTTAATAAAAGCCTTTTGTTAATCGCTGTCTGCGATTGAGTTTTATTCCCCATCTCACTCCGTGACATTAAAGTGAAGATTAGAAATCTTCAAAAGGGGGAAATGAGGTGAAATTTATTCATGTTATTCATAATATATTGTATTCTTTCAAAATCAGCTTATCTTGGAAACAACTCCTTACAAGGTCAGATTAGATAGAGACAGACATCCTGCAACTGTGCATGGGAGTGTGGGTGTCAGGGAATATATTTACTTCATCAACTTTATCACTCAAAATTCCTATACGAGTTTCAAGGTCTATTCTGACGCGCGCACACACAAAGCAGCAGTTTCTTGCTGTCTCTATGTGAATCAAGACTTTTGGGGCCTCAGAGCACATGTCTCAGGAGGATAAGACAGGGATAGATAGATAGATAGATAGATAGATAGATAGATGATAGATAGATAGATAGATGGTGGCTGGATGGGATTCAGGTGGCTGTAATTAGAATTCAGGTGATGAGGGACGGGTGGGCGGTGCTACTGGTGATGAAACTGGTGGATGTGATTGGGGTGAATGCCTGACAATAGCAAGGGTTGCACACTGTCTTTGCATGCAACTGATGTGACAGTGTTACTGTTTTGCTGTGCAGTAACTCCTTAATAAAATATTTTTGTTAAACTTTTACTCCGCTTAATTTTGTCCCTTTTCCACCACAATCTGAGCTAAGAGGGAGGGGGAGAATGAGGGGGAAGGGGGTAAGGCAGATGTGAAATTCAGAGTATCAGTGCCACATGGGGGGGAAGCAAGGAACAATGGCCTGGGAAAAAACATCAAATGGTGTTTTGTTGTTTGATGATATGTTCCTTTAGATAAACCCAACATTGATCACTAGACCCGCTGCCTTACAATATTATTACTCTAGTTTTGTTTTCATTACATATTAATGTAACGTTCAGTGTAATTGGTCCTATAAGTATTTTTAGAGCTGTTGTCCAGATGCAAGTCAAGAAATCACACCATGCAACTATTATAAAAGAATTAAAATGTCTTGTTTCATAGTTACACTTTCCAGGTTGCTGTTATTCTGATCTGTTTTTTTTTTGCCTTGGGCCATTTGCTTTAACTGTATAAAGCAAACTTGTATGTTTATAAGTTCAGTCATCTCTAAACTAAGTAGTTGCTGACACTGTGAATAAATCTTGGTCCTTGTTCATGCCAATGTTTCTTGCAGACTGTTATGGCAGAATAACTGTAACAATCTTGCATCTTAAATCAGTTACATTTGCATCTTAACTAATTCACATGTACGCTCAGCATTTTTCTTATTTATTGTTTTGCATTCTTATATAAACAGGCATACATTTGCATAAAAAAACCTTGAAACCCTTGATTTTTGGAACCCGGAACGTGCTCCGCGATTATAATAAATTAATTGCAGGCTGAAATCCAAGTAAGGCGTCTTAGAAAAGGCATTTATGCTGGGGAACGACAACAACCTTGTAGCAGAATACCATTGATTCATTGTAACAATGCACTAAAATACTTTTAGCTGACCATTCTTTTGCCAAAAGAAAGGCTGCTACAACGATAAGTTGAGCTCAAATAGGGTCGAGGAGACTGAGAACTGAGGCAAATCAGCTGGGGAGCCACGTAGACGCAAACCAGCTGCCCTGATTGTTGAGGCTGGACCTGATATTTTGTCTTGGGCAATAGGGATCCTGAGTTCAGCGAATACTTTTAGGACTGAGAGGAGATGAGCTGATGGGACAGGGTCGTGAGGCAAAATTATTAGGAAATCGTTGAGCAAATGGAGAAGGTAAGGAATGCTGTAGTTGTTGGACAAAATCCAGCATATAGCTTCTGACAGGGTGTCAAATATTTTGGGGCTGATTTTGCAGCCAAAGGTTAAACGCACGGCGAAGTAGAATTCGCCAAACAACGGATGCCAAACAAATGCCATAACCTTGGACTGATGGGCATTAATTTAAAGGCTGCCGTTATGTCTACTTTAGCCAACCATGCACTGTGGCCTATTAATCATTGTTATTGCTTGGTTGATAATGTGATAATGCAGAGAGTATTTTTCGAGAGAAATAAGACTGTTAATGCTAGGAACGGAAGAGTTATGAGGGGCCGAAAGATCGATTGTCAACCGCCAAAAATTTTCTAGTAGCCACGCCAATGGGGCTTATACGGAAACGTTCGAGAAGAGGCGTTTTAAAAGGGCCGATCATAAAACCCGACTCTAGTTCTTCTTTAATTAGCCCGTCTACCATTTTAGGCTCTGCTAGAGTGGATTGGAGATTATTGCAGATAAAATTTAGAGTGGGGAGAGACCGGGATTAAAGCCGTATTTTAGACCGGGCAAAAAAAATTGAAAAGTTAGTGTCAGGGTGAAGAGACAATTTAAAAGCTAGGCGAGAAATATTCACGGGAGTTGAGAGAATTTAAAAAAAATTTATTTACAGACTTTGGCACAGGACAAAAGTTTTGCTCCGCCACAAAAATTACAGACATGGAGGTAACGACAGCGCTGCCTCATACATCTCCCTGCATTAAAATTATTGCAGACCTGTTAGACGAAACCTGGAAAGGTCTGCCTATGAAATCTTTAATCGAGGGACCTTCCGTAGGGATAGCAGGCAGCAGGACGTAGCCAGTAGACTTAACAGAGTTCAGTTCCCGGCAGGGAGGAACTGACAGATTAATTTGAGGGCAAGTTGTAGTGGAATGGTTTCCGGATCTACAATTAGCGCATGAAATGTTACGACAGCCAAAGAAAACCCTGTTGTGGAGATCTTTGTTCAGGGCGCCCCAATAGGGACACTGATTCCACTGGGCGATGCAGACTATGCATTTAGCTGAAAACAGCTTATAATAAGTGTAAAAATGACTGCCACCTTAGGATGAACCGAGCTCAGCGATTATAGAAAGATAATCATTCAATTTGCATCCTCTGTGAGGAAAAACGGAACAAATTATCTCAGTATAACGACCAAATGCAATACAGAATTCAGGAAAGGACAGAATGCGCAAAGAATTTTGGACTGTATTTTTTAGGGTAACGGAAATTTCACGCAGTCTACGAGGCGGTTAGACTGGGTTGGGGGAAAAATAGACAGTAGTAATGATAAATCGATATCCGCATCTTAGAGAATTTAAGCCCCGATAATGCTGGTTACAGGTGGAGGATCCATGGCGATATCGTTCAGTGGAGCTGGCAAGAGAGAAAGAAAAGAGAGAAAAAGAACGAGTTTGAGAAGGAATGATTTTTTTTGAGGAATGGTGGCTGAGGCTGTGGCCGTTTGCTGAGGCAGGCTCACACTGGAAACGGGCTCCGGGAGAGGAGGAACAGGCAAAAGAGAAGTGGAGGGAGTAGAAGGGTGGCAGGCAACGGAAGAAGGTGGGGAAGCGTCATTAGTGGTTGTGGTGACAGGCTGAGCTGGCGTGGGAGTGATGAGTGCACCGGCCGCGAGAGAAACTGGGGCGCGGCCCAGGCTGGGTGAGGGACTGCTGCTGCGGCGGCGGGGTGCTGGTAGAGGACGCGGCACATGGTGAGAGGCACCCGGGGAAGCTGCCGGGCGCGAGGCCGGGGTTCGGTGGGCCTTGTTTAGACGAGCGGACACGGCCGAAGCAGGAGGAGAGTGACCCGTTAAAGGTAGAGAAACATACAGGTTATACAGTTGTGCTTTATTTAATCTACGAGAAAACTTAACATGGGAGTTTAGAAGGGCTTGTTCAGAAGCCTTCACAGTCCATTTCTCTATTCCAGAAATAGATGGGTGAGGCGGAGTGCAGGACGACGTGGTGAAAGACAGAGTGTGTCTCGTCGGTGGTGGCATGGGTAGATCTCGGCACCATGGAGTATGACGAGTGGGGCAGAAACACCTGGAGGAGACGGATCGCTCCTTAGGTTAGGAGATTAAGATGGAAGAGCGTTGGTAGAAAGGAATGTCTTCTCGTCCAACGGAAAAAGCTTAATTTTGGACAGTGTAAATGACAGGTCCTTTTTAATCAAGGCATATTTCGCTGGTTTAATGTAATTAATGCAAGTAATTTCACAACTGATGTGTAAATGAATGTGGCTGTTGATAAATTTATCCAACTTTGTACGCAAAAACTGGATACACTGGTCATGCATAATCATTTTGAGACACATGCTTATGTAACACATCTGAATGAAAGAACGATACTTATATTTACTTACATTAGCGATGGGAAACCGTCTACATCTGCTTAGAAGATACAGGCATGAAAACTCTTTTTCCAATCAGCATTAGACACATTAGACTGAGGTTCTGGTCCTCTCAGACTTCCCACTTTGTGGCCAGAATAAAATCTATAACTGGTGTTATTTCTAGGGAAAGACCTTGCAATCTCTTCCTGTATAGGATTTCGTCCCAGGGGATAGGTAGACTAAAGAAATGTATTGGCTGCAGTGTTAGAGGGCAGCTCGTACTTTTTGTGAAAAGTGATGTTAAAGGTAGACAGCAGGGGATTGCTGTACTGGGACAGCCAATGGGTTAAGCTCAAAGATTGCTGATAGTTGTTGTTCCCCAGAATACATTCTGTGCAGACCTTAATGACATTCCCTTTTCCACCATTGATACACACTCTTTCTTCAGCAGTAGTCATACAGGTGCTACTCTGGATCATGGCCTGGGTAGTGACTTCCTTTGCTAAGTGCCAATTTTTCAGCTTCACCTTTTTAAAAAGGTTCACGCTCTTCTGGTTTCTGGACTTTTTAACAGGAGGCAACACACTACAGCTGTTGATGCTAGGAGCTACTTCCTTTTCCTTCAGCTTTTGACATGGTGCTGTTTTATAATAACAGACCATAAAAGATTTGTGTGTAGATTTTTCATCATCAGACAATTTGTTGGCTAATTGCTCTGACTTTATATTTTGCTGAAAGACACTGAAAGAGTGCAGTTCATCTGAGGAGGCAAAGGATAAAGTTTTGAGGTTAGTTTTCTTTGCAAGGTCCAGAGGGGTTGGGACAGTCTTTCTAAACTGTATCTCTGAAATTTCACTGAAATGTTTTTTTAGCAGTGGAGTTGTTGGAAAGATCAGAAAGATTTAGTTCTGCACACAGAAGGCAGTGAGAGCTTGTAAGGTATTGATTGACTTTCTTCCCCTTCTTCTGCACTTGAAAGAATACAGCAAGAGTAGGGGATCTCTTCCATCCTTCAATCTGTTAAAACAATTCAGCCTGTGAGTTTCACATTTTTTAGTATTTATTAAATTACTCAGATTTTTAACAATTTAAATATATGTATCTACTTTGCTCTGTTTTCGGAAAACATCAAATTATCATTAACAAAATTAAAAAGCAATAATGAAGGACAAAGAGGATAATAAATACTTACTTGTCAGGTAAGAGTAGTAGAACTGTAAAAATTTTTTTTTTTTACTGACAAGATATAAAGTTATTTTTATCCATCATCACTAGTTCTGTTTCTGTTCAAAGACTCACATCATCTTTCCAGCCAGTGTGATTCTGAACCTTGTGCATATCTTGCTTCCTCCAATTGTCCTCTTCACTGAGATCCAACAACACATGGACATACTGTCTGTCCAAAACATCTTTGTCCCTTTCTTTTAGGAATGTAAAAAATAAGAGAAATCATACTTAGGTTAGGGTACTAGTTAAAAATATATGGGCTAACAAATTAAATTGTAAATAAATCAGTTTTATAAATGAAAACATGAAATAGAAATGGGCTGTATTCACAAAACATTAAAGCCTAAAAGTTGCTCGTAATTTGTGGGTTTAGAAGGGTTTAAAAAATAATGGGTGTGTCAGTCCTAATTTTAGGACACCTACATTTTGCTCTAAAAGTATTTCACAAATTATTTAAGCGCTAAAACTAGCTCTAGGACTCCCAGCTCACTAAGACCAAATTCAAACAATCCTATAATGGTTGTTGCTGGCGATCCACCTGGGAATGTTAACATTTTAGAAACATTTCACAATAAAGGGCCTTAATCGTATGGGTATTATGAGTGTAGTACAGCTATTCAGAGATGAAGTCACTTAACCAACAAATACAAACAGGCAGTAGGACCGGAAATCAAGATTTTGAAAACTCTATGCTATTTGACCACATGGAAAATGCAGCTATGCTGTGCAGATGAACTAGGAATATCTCAGCCATTCACCAGTAGAATATTGCATCAAACTGTGAGCACCTCCAGGCCCTTTAGGCTGGTGTCTGAGTGCACACTGTGCACCAACAGGTGATACAGCCTTGGGTGTTGAGCCCCCTCCTCATAAATGCATTAAATATTTTGAATTATACATTTTAATTTGCGATGAAGAAACTCTAATTTCACTTTTTACTCTATTAATATACAGGGGTTACGGGTGACATATCAGAATTCAAAATAGGACAAACTCACTGCATAATTAAAAGTGCACCTCAACTCTCTTGTTGCTACCAAAACTGTCAGTCGAGAGCTCCACAGGGTCAATGTTCATGGCCGGGCTGCTATGGCCAAACCTTTGGTCACTTTGGTCCAGCAGCAAAAATCTTGGGCTGTGGACAATGTAAAACATGTATTGTTCTCTGATGAGTCCACCTTCACTGTCTTTCCCACATCCGGGAGAGTCACGGTGAGGAGAAGCCCCAAAGAAGCGTACCAACCAGACTGTTGCAGAGTGAAGCATGGGGGTGGATCAGTGATGGTTTGGGCTGCAATATCATGGCATTCCCTAGGCCCAATACTTGTGCTAGATGGGCGTGTCACTACCAAGGACTACCGAACCATTCTGAAGGACCATGTGCACCCAATGGTTCAAACATTGTATACTGAAGGCGGTGCCGTGTATCAGGATGATAATGCACCAATGCACACAGCAAGACTGCTGACAGAGTGATTTGATGAACATGAAAGTGAATTTGACCATCTCCCATGGCATGCACAGTCACCAGATCTAAATATTATTGAGCCACTTTGGGGTGTTTTGGAGGAGCGAGTCAGGAAACGTTTTCCTCCACAAGCATCACGTAGTGACCTGACCACTATTCTGCAAGAAGAATGGCTCAAAATCCCTCTGGCCACTGTGCAGGACTTGTATCTGTCATTCCCAAGACGAATTGATGCTGTACTGGCCGCAAAAGGAGGCCCTACACCATACTAATAAATTATTGTGGTCTAAAACCAGGTGTTTCAGTTTCATTGTCCAACCCCTGTATATAAATTTAACTCTTTATTTAAATATGGCAACATCTTTATTTTAAAGTCTCTACAACAATTCTTTGGTTAAATCACTGCAGTGATGACATGACATGTCATGACAAAGACCCAACCCGTATAAAGCAATCACTGTGGGCATTGTTAGTTAGCATGTTGACATGATCCAAAGGACCGAGGTCAACCCCACCATTTCTTCAAATTTTTTCTCTGTTACTTAGTAAAAAATTGGTCTCAGCAGCTTTGTGATTTTTAAGCAACTTTGATGCACAATATTTGAAACACTGTGATTAAACAAGTTGATTTTCAATGTCCTGAACACATCAGATAACTGAACTAAAACTACTATCCTAAAACCTGTTGTTAAACTCAAAATTGTTAAACTCAGCAGCATCAGAGTTTATTAAAACACCCTGCCTTAAGTCCAAGACTATGTTGTAAGCAAGATGTTTCTTAACAAGAATGAATAACCATAGCTGTAGCCAGCAGGCACGTGCAGGGGGGGGGGGTGCCGAGGGTGCTTGAGGTGCACCTGCCCTTTTGGCCCCTAGTGATCAAAGTGCCCTTTTGTTAAGATTATTTTTGTAATAATATAAAAATAAAAAAATTATAAAAATAACGAATTAGCGACAGCCTGCCCAATCAAACTATTAGTAAAATTAATTAATAACGTTTTAGCAGTAAATAGAATTACTCTCATGATGACCTTTCACGTGACGACCCCACCTGGAAGTTCAGGACAATCCGATCACATTTGTAATGCCTTTATAAGAATGACGTGAAGAAAAGAAATTATGCACGAGTATTTATACTTTTTCATAGTTTGTGCATGTGTAGTCTGCTCTGAAATAGCTGCCGATAGTGTTAATGTCGTCATGTAAACAAGTGCATTTTCACTTTGAGAATCGTTCTTGCATTTTGGGGGAGAAAAGGACGTCATGGGCATCTTGGGTCTGGTCTTTTTTTTGTTTATGTAATGTGTCTAAGTATTCGGATTATTATTAC
>JAZGTJ010009621.1:5270-19151 GCA_036877575.1 Botia almorhae
ACATACTGTACATACAGTCTACGTACAGTCTACAGTACATACTGTATGTACAGTCTACACAGTCTACATACTATACATACAGTCTACATACAGACTGCTTTCAATCTCCCATACAGTCTGTTTACAGTCTACATACAGTCTGCTTACAATCTCCCATACAGTCTGTTTACAGTGTACATACAGTCTGTTTACAGTCTACATACAGTTTGTTTACAGTCGACACAGTCTATGTACAATCTGGACTCAGTCTACATACATTCTACAGTGTCCCCAAACTTTATTATTTGGATACTTAAGGCACACTTAAACATAACAGCACATCATAGCAAGTTGTATTTACTTCAGGAGAAAGATAAACTGGGTGTACTGTACTGTTTAAATTTTAGTTGATGCATCCAATATACTTCACCTTAACATCAGGTTTATCATCATTTGATAGTAAATGCCATTTGTTTTCATATTGCATCCTCTAATGCAATGATGTTCATACATTTTTAAGCACAACTTTTATAGCTACAGCATATGTTTGTATCTTGCACACATGGACATTTTTATCGGAAACAATAGTGACTTTGGATGTAATTTTGTGTACGTTTGTTAAAGTTTGGTCAAATACTGTGGAGAAACACTTTTAAAAGCTTATTTTTATTTGTAGTTGTATTTGGCTGCAGTATTTACGATTTGTATGGAAGAATGAAAAGATCAATAAGTTAACAGATTTTAAGTGAACAAAAATGATTATTTCTGAGTGATATGGGGAGAGCAGTGTTCATTTGGGTTTAAGCCAATTATACACACATCTGTTTTCTCTAGCTGGTTTTGTGTGTCTGCTTCAGTCAGACATCTTATTTAAAATTGTATTCATAAATTGAAGATTTATGAATGAACACTACATTCCAAACTGAAATTCTAGTAGCATTACATGTTTATAATATCCGCTAACTAAAGAAACGAACACAATAAAACCACACTGTTAAACGTTTATTTTTTTCTCCTGTTTAAGTTCCGCTTTTGGTAAAAAGAGTCTTACGGTTGTGACATCTTAAAGCTGAAATTCGTTACTTTTGCTTCACTGTCGCCATCTCCGTTTGAAACATAAAATTGCAGCTATTTTTCTTTACCTATATGTACATATGTCAAATGAAGCCAAACTGACCTCTGGGAAATTTAACCCGACAGCTCAAACTCTAAATCATTATTTTAAACTTACTTGCAAATCTGGGTAAGGTAAAGAACGCTCATATGTTATGTACTTAATACTATGTAAAACTTAATACTATGTATTAATATCAGCTTAATAGCTGATTTTGTTCATTTTTACCCAAAACAAGTTACAGATTTCAGTACTAGCTCAAATATTTACAAGTCAAGCCATTATTACCATTAACACACTGTTATATTTATTGATCCTTTCTGGTGTTTTTTTTTAATCTGACAAAATGTATCGACTGTGAAATGTTTTGGTTTGCCAAGAGACCAAAAACTGATTCGCTTGGAGGTCTCTTCCCTCCGTTTCCTCTCCTTCATTTCCCTCCCTTCTCCTTTTCACCACTGTGCAATTATACTCTGTTGCCTATAATCAGCTGGGGAATGAAAAATCATTGTAAATCTCTATGTGTAAATATTGTACTATAGTATATGTTGCTCCTGTATGGCAGTGAATCATCAATATGTAATTGATTTAAATTCAAGATTTTGATCTGTTTTGTTTGTATGTTTTTAAATGTTTTCATTGACCATAGCTCTGTGTTTTGTAGATTAATAGATTAAATTATCTGAACACATAACGAATGAAATGGAGCCCGATTTTATGTTATTTGTATCTGTGTGATGAATGTATATTCCGTTTTTTCCTGTAATTGCACACTCAGAGTCCCTCTGCCTTAAGACCATATGTCCTCATTGACCTGCTTATGTTAGTGGATGTTGTGAGGGTGTTATGTGTATATGTGGTCGTGCGTGTACAAAAGCAAGCTGGAACTATGTACATATACCTGTTTTTGAGTTTTGTGCTGGCATTTTGCCTCAGTGTCAGACATTTATGTGCTTTTAATAAAACAAAAGTACATTTCCAAACGTAGTTTTAAGTGGCTTCTCTGTTCGTAGGCTATTGATGACCCCTAGTGGTAATCACAGTACTATTAAAGGTCTTTTAACATCTGATCAAGACACGCTTTCCAAATCATTATTTTTTGGTTTCTAAAATAGTGAATTACTGGGTAGGACTACAAATTGACAACCAGAACATAATCGATTCAGTTCAAAAATACATTCTGCACCCTCTTTCAGCATATTTTTTAGGTTTTCAGATGGGCATACAATACAATGTTGTTTTACCTGTTACAAAAAGTTCGCCATGTAGATCAACCGATTAAAAATGAATCCATTTGTTGCAGCATTGAGTCAGCGATGCATTTCAGAGAATCCGTTTTTGTGGTAGTTCAATGAACCGATTCACCAACTCTTTTGAGTCATATTATGAGTCAACTCATAGTCGTTTTATCTTAGCTGTTATTTTGCACTTTAGATACATGTCATTTAAAAAAAGTGGTAATAACTGTTTCTGCTGTTTTCGATGAACAGATGTACTCCTAAACAAAATACCGCCTTACACTCAAGTGATTGATGAACGTTTTTGCGAATCGACTCACCGACAGAATCATTCACAAGAATCGACTCAGAGACTCTGTATTCGCGGATCGGACATCACCACAGCTCAGAGGCGTGGCGCTCATAAACCCCTGTGTAATGATTGGTGTGCCAAACTAGAGACGCTTTCCTTTCTTTCCGAAAAAGAGAAGGAAAAGTGTCTTGAGAAAACATGGCGGAGTGAGAGAGTAAAAAGTTTACCGATGCAACTTGATTAAACCAACAAACTTTCCGGACGCGGGACATGTAGCGCGATTACTGAGGCTGTTAAAACGAGAGAGTATGTGAGGTATGAGTTTGACTGATATATTTTATTCCTGCTGTCGTGTGTATAAACAGCTTCCATAGGCGTTCACCACTGATGCGTATTACCCTATTGATTCTGCTTTTCTGTGTCTAAAAATAATAATTGTTTACGTTTGTCTTTTGACTCCGTTTTTTCACTCGTTATTAATGCCGCTTCTGCCGCGATCAGCACAGATTCCCACTGTCTACGTTTATCTCTGCAGTTTGTTCAAAAGTAACATGTATAATACATTTGTGACATTAGCATCTGTATATAAAACTGTTGCGATTCGGCCACTACATCCATCCGACCCATATCCAAATGAAATAAATTATATTTGCATTAAAGGTAATTGTGCCAACATTGTTTTTATGACCGTTAAGCGCCCATCAGTTCTCCTTATTGTAATGTGAAGACAGAAGGCAATTCAACACGAGAAACACATTAAAAAGTAAAACATTAGGATGCATTCAGTAAAAAGAAATGCGTAATTAAAAATTAAGCTGGCATTATTGTGTTGAAAATACACAGTGCAAAAAATCTCTATGGAAACAGTAGAATCTGTTATGTATTTCACCTTTGGTGTAAAGCAAAATATGAATGTGTAATTGTCCCAAATCGAACCTCACTCATTGCAAGCAGTTTTTCCCAAAGTTCCCCGTGTTTGGAAAGCTCCTGTGGGATTTTATGAGGAACACCTGGATAAGATCTGACTAACAGACAGAGCAGGTCCTGTGTCTGCACTCAACTGCAGGTTAATAAACGTTTATAATGAATCACAGTCATTTACAAAGAACAGAGGCCTGTGTTTTATGCTGTTGTACAGACAGACCTTCCAGTTCCAGGTATTACCGTACACACTTCTGCTGTGTCCTTGGTAGAGTATTTAAGTACATGACTCATTGTTAACGGAGCAGCCACGAAAAATAAATAAAACACAATTGGGCGAAGTGTGGCCAAAGATAGAGAGGTAGAAATAATGTTGACAGTATTTGCACAAAGCATTGTGGATAAAGGCATGGCTTTTCCCGAGACTGTCAGTTGGTTGCACTTTTGAACACGAACAATAGTTTCGAAATTCTGTTGAATACCAGGAATTCCTGAAATGTAAACAAGTACAAGTTATTCCTTTTTGAGTCAAAGTTTTCATATTTTGTAATTGGTTTCACACTGTTTGTTCCGTACAACGAAAGCATGTGACCACAGGCGGTCTTGCTCCAAAAATGACAGTTCCATACCACAGTCATACCAGAGAGTTGTGTGTATACTGATGATGTGTGCATACTTACGATAGCTGTGGATGAAGGAAAGATTTTTAATAACTACTTATATTTTTGAATCTGTTTCCCACATGAAGCTATCATGATTTCAGTTGTCTTAAAATACAGAAAATAAGTCATATATTTTTGCCCATTTTGATGTCGCTGGTTGCGGACAGCTGCTGGTCACTGTAACATTCTCCAAAATGTCAATATTTCTACTTTTGCGTTTGACAGAAGTGCTTGTAATCGTGTGAACACATGACTGAGACGTTTGTCTCATTGCTCATAGGTCAGTGTAATGTGTCATCATGCTTTCAAATGAAAACCTGCTTCCTACAAAAATTCATCAAGATTTTTAGTTTCAGGCTTCATTTAAATTAAACAGACCTTTGTTTTCCTCATAGCTCTCATACTTTGACTTACCAGACACAGGCCTGTGTTACGTCAAACTGATGGCAAGATACCACAACATTAACGTCCATTCTAAAAATGTTGCTGTGTTGATGTTTACTATATAATTTAAATGAGTAATTCTGTGAAGCATCACTTATTTAATATATGAATTCGGTGTAGCATGACTAAACTGCCCCCTCTCGCAATGAATTGTGGGTAATATCAGCTTTCAGAGTGTGCATATTTTGCTTGGAAATATTAGACCATCCGGTTACCATCTGGGAAACTCGTTTTATTAGACTACAATTTGGGGCATACTAATGGTAATTTTGTTAAACTATTTAACTTATAAACTAATTAGGATGAATAGTATGTGGATTGGAATGCAAGGTTTGTTTTTCGATGCAAGGAAAGTTGCTCACGAGGAAATCAAGCGCCTTCCTCATGTTTAACCATCCACGAGGTTTGACATGACACTCGATACGTACTTGGTCTAAATAAATGTATCTCGTGGAAGTGTAGCATGTGATTAATCAGACAATGGCTGTTTTCCTAGTGAAATCAATAGCTGCTTACACCTCAAGTGTGTGTGTGTGTGTGTGTGGAGAGACAGGCTCATGTTTCTTTCTGTGCCTGTCAGATGCTCAGTGGTTCAGACATGGTGAAAGCATGACCATCTTCACTCTGTTTTATGCTTGTCCTTCGTTATATCGTTGTTTTGAAATGATCTTAAATTTCTTGCCAAATCTCTTTCGGGTTTGCTGCTGAGTTTTATTTTAAACTTGGATTCTTACTATGTGTTTAAATGGATGTGATCACAAAAGACGAGGAGCAATCATTTCATGTCCGCTCCAGGTAGGAAAGACAACTTGATTTGTGCGCATATCGTGTTAAAACTTTCGTTGATGCACCTGCAATCTGTAACGTTTGCCTCTCTATCGCCACCTCTGTTTAAAACGTAAAGTTGCTTATAATGTTATTTTCTTAACATGAATGACAAGTTTAAATTGTAAGCAACTTTTGTAAAAACAAGCTACAAATGTGTTTTATCTTCAGCACCCGCACATGCATTATAGTAGCCGGGTTGTCTTTCTGTTTACGAATGTGACAGTCCCACGAAATCAGACCTAACAGGTTATATATCATTATTACAAACTTGAATGATGTTGTGAATGAGGGTGGGGTAATGGGACCGTTTTCAGCACTGATCTGTTATGTACTTGCTCAGTAATTATTTTTAGTTCATTTTCACCCTACAAAGACTACAGATTGCAGCTTTAAAGTTCTTTACCATACTTTTTGCCAGAATTCTCTTCATTTATTCCACTATCTTATCTTTATTTTAAATGCTGTTGTTTTAATGTGCATATGAAATGTTTTAAAACAGTTTAAAACTAAGCAGGCAGTTCACTAAAGGGCCCTTGTTTTTCCATCAGATAAACTGGGCTTGAAATGTAATACAGGCTTGCTGGAGGAGGCTGGGAAATGAGGGCTTAGGTTAGTTGAGAGGTCTCCTACGTGTAAATTTTTAATAGCCATGTTTAAAAATTAAAGAAGTTAACAGTGGTTGGCCCTGTTTTAACTCCTGTGTTGCTGAAACCGAGTCAAGGGCTGAATTTATTTTTTTGTTGACGACTTTGCTGCTTATAATGACAGTTCCGGATCCAACGTGAAAACCGAACCTGCTCAATGTTCACAGCTGAAGCAAGTTACTTGAGCTGAAGTTAGGGAAATATTTCTGAAGACCATTTAGAAGATTCTTTCATTATTCAGTCATTCTGCAGTTGCTCTCCACCCAAATGACTTTCTTCTGTGGAGAATTGTTTAGTGTAATATTGACCCTGCTGGTTTTTCATACAACCAAACTCACGGACAAAGAGCTCTTTCTTGTTCTGAAAAAGACAAAGAAAACAAAAGTACCAAAGCAATTCATACAACTTGTGTTCCTCTGAATCCTCTGAAGTCATTCACGAAAGCTTTCTTGTTGCTCGGTGGTTAGAGCATGGCTTTAACAATGCCAAGGTCATGGGTTCGATCCCAGGGATTGCACTTACTCAGAAACAATGTATAGTATAATGCAGTGTAAGTCGCTTTGGATAAAAGCGTCTGCCAAATACTTAAATGTAAATAAAAAAGAAAAAAATATACTATATACTACATGTATGTAAATGTAATAAAAGATATTGGCTTGGCTTTAGAAGGCTCAAAATGTACTTCATGAAGTACTTTTATGGTTATGTTTGTCAAATAAATTTTCCAGATGCTTTTATCCAAAGCAGTTTACAGTGTTCAGGGTAACACGTAACCTTTGCGCTGCTAACGCAATGTGCTACCCGTTGAGCTACAGGAACACCCTGTAGTTGTTCTTGTCGCTCGATTGGTAGAGCAATGCTTTGGCAGCACAAAGGCGGTGGGTTTGATTCCAGGGAAGACCATATGTTGAAAATTAAAAAAATATATGTATACATTGAATGCATTATGAGCCACTTGGATAAATGTGTCTGCCAAATGCCTAGAATGTAAATGTTTGGAGCTCAACAGCATCTATCTAACATCGAGCATTCTGCCTAACATCTCCTCATGTGTTCCACAAAGGAAAGAAGGTCATACAGAGGTTTGCGATGTCAGAGTTTGTCAAACATTTGAAACATCAACAAATTCATGAAATGACATCCAATGACATCATGATAACTGAGTTAGGACATGGTGGAAATTAGTCCTTTGAGTTCGTCAGTGGAGAATACGCTTGTGTTCCACCTACGGATGAAGACATGGAACACGTGAACATGCGGTCAACCTTTGGCTGAGGACGCTGTGAGCGAAGCGCAGGATTTAACTCCGTCTAATGGATTTTTCCAGCGTGGCCTCGGGTTGCCTGTGTGGTCGGACTTCTCTCAATCTCCAAGAGAATATTTCACGCTACTTTAGCGGAACATGAATAGATTTTGGCAGATTTTCTAGGTGTGTCCTGTATTCCCTAACAGAGTCATATAACATCCTTCTTCCTTACCCGTGTGATTTAATGGCGAGAATCACTTGATTTTTGTTTTCTAAGTAGATTTTGCCATGTTGCTATGCAGTTCCTAGGGCGTTGCTTGCTCTGTCAAAATGAAAATCCTACTGTCATGATACTGTGAGATTCAGATCCCTAGATAAGGTTTGGGTCCATTCTTCAACGTAGATTTATTGTCCAGCAGGTGAAAATGTATTATTGAATAAATATATTTCATGCATGTATAAGGTTTTGTTAGTTAAAAATGGTATATTCGCATGTTTATAAAAGTAATGGTTCACCTCTATCAAGCCACACAAATTGAGGGTTTTTTGATGCCTGTGTTCAGAAACTCTGAGGAATACAAAGCACATTAGAATCGCTCTGTTGACCTGTTTATGTCTGAATCTCTGTGTTGTCACCCATAATTGGAACTGACATCTGCCATTAGTTGTCCGTAGATGACTCGGGCATGTTGCATCTGTGTCAGCCAGGCTTACCCTTGACTGTGAGCATTGAGCATGTGTTCTGATCCCGACGTTACCTGCCACAGGATGTCAACAAAACAGTTCGGTTTTTAAAGCCTCGTTTGGTTGTGAAAGGTCTCTCAAAGGGGGGTGATCTTGGAATTTAGCTTCTTTTGGAAGTGGTCAGTCAGTTCCATAATGTGTCTTTGCGTAAGAGAGTCAAAGCTGTGGGTCTTACGCCGTACCCCCTGGACAATTAAACGACATCACAGTGGAGGGAAGAAGGTCATCAGAAAGGTTGAGATGTCCGTCTTTAGACGGTGCTGTAGATGTCACAAAAAGAAAAAGGACATGAGGTAAAATGTTTTGCCTTGAGAGTTTGACAATTGTCAGTATGGTGGTTGCTAGGGAGTTACTGCGCTGTGTTGTGCTGTTCCACTGGTGTTTTTACTGTGTTCCTATCCAGTTGCTAGAGTGTTGTAGGTCATTGCTAGGTGGTTAGTAGGTGCTAGGCCAAGTCAAATGAAGTTCACCCTCTAAAATGTTCTGGAGGAAAACAAATATTGAAGATGATGGGAACAGTTGTCTTAAAATTAGATTAGATTTTGCGTTTTATGTGTTGAAGAAAGGTTTCAGTTGTTGATGTTGTTTAAAAGTAGTATTTTTTTTATAGTAGTTTGTTTGTAGCTCTGAAAAAAAGGGACAATCAGCTGAGTAACAGTAATAAGAATGAACAGGCGGTATGAAACACTTCATTTTCCTTTTATTGAAAGCATGCCGTAACAAGGCGCAATGCAATAACGCTTCAAGTAGTCAATAAAACTCCTCCATGTTGTTCCGAGATTGTCCAAACCGGTCGTGACATTCAACAACATTGCGCAACTTGCCATATTGTCATCCTGAGTAGCCCCACCCACAGTAAAATTAACATCCTACACAAATACAATGCAAAACATCCTGCAGAAGTGTGTATTAGCTCTTAGCAGAGTGAATGTTTTTGTGTCCCCAATGTTAGGACATTCCTCAGATTACAGCCTCTTCACTCATAAGCTCATTATATGAAAAAACAACTTCGTGTGATGTTCTAAATAACAACAAATTTTTATAAATGTTTGTTGCTTGATAGAGTATTTTTCTTATCACAATTTTACATTATTAATCTTAATAGTTGTGTGAATATTGTGGGTTATTTTCAGTTCATGTCAATGAGGAAGGGTGCTTTGGCAGTTAGATGGTACATTACCAAATTATTCAGTGCATGCACTGTTCTTACCTTCTCTACTGCCCCCTGCAGGATGGAGGCCTCATGTCTAGAACTGGCACTGGAAGGTGAGCGCTTGTGTAAAGTAGGAGATTACCGAGCAGGTGTGTCATTTTTTGAGTCGGCCATCCAGGTAGGCACAGAAGATCTGCAGATTCTGAGCGCCATCTACAGTCAGCTGGGCAATGCTTATTTCCACCTGCATGACTACAACAAAGCTCTAGAATATCATCGTCATGACCTCACACTGACCAGGTTTGATTCTGGAGAGTTTTCTTGCAGTTTTTAAGCAGATCTCTGTTAAAATCTGTGTAAATATCAATGTGTTGTTTTGGGGGCTCTTTTAGAACTATTGGAGATCAGCTGGGAGAGGCTAAAGCTAGTGGTAACCTTGGTAACACGTTGAAGGTTCTGGGTCGCTATGATGAAGCAGCAGTTTGTTGCCAAAGACACCTGGACATTTCCAGAATGCTCCATGACAAGGTGAGTATCTGTACAAAAATCTGAGCCAAAAAACAATCAAAGATGGCAGTATACATTACAGTGTTTAAAAGAGAAGAAAAGCACTTTGGCTAAAATTTAATTTTGTGTTTCATTAAAGAAGGAAAATAAAGTAAATGTGTTCAGAATGAGATGAGGGTGATTAAATGATGACAAAGATTTTTGATTCTTTATGTTTTTCTGTTAAATTACTATTCCTTTAAATCCCTAAACCTTTCCTTTAATTATGCGAGGATAATTCACAGCCAACTTTACTAAACGCTTGATGCATTTTTTTTCTATTTTAACACTCCATGAACTTTTAGTTTAGATGCAAGGCGTTCATTCGTTCCACATGTTTAATCAGTAGGGCTTGTTTTCTGTGGCTGGACCGCTGTGTGTTATCTGCTGTGTGTGCGTGCCTGTGTGTGGTTTTGGTAGGTGGGGCAGGCTCGTGCTCTGTATAATTATGGGAATGTGTACCACGCCAAAGGGAAGAACATATGTTGGAGTGGTATGGACCCTGGAGAGTTCCCCGAGGAGGCACGTATCGCTCTAAAGAAAGCAACAGAATACTACGAGTGAGTTTATGTTGAGGGAGACAAAACAAGCCAAAGTTTGACTTATTGTTTTAAAGTTACTCATGTTTACTTATGTTGTTCCAAACCCATATGTCTTTGTTTTTGTTTTTTTTACACAAAAGCAGTTGTTATGCAGAACGATAATGACTGATAACTTCATTATCAACGTTTATTTTACGAACACTTGAAGAGCTGCTGTGTATTTTGTGCATTACTTTTGCATTATCTCCTCTGTTCTTTGTCGCTTCATTTGAAGAGCAAACCTGGCCATAGTGAAAGAGCTATGCGACAGAGCGGCGCAGGGCAGGACCTACGGTAACCTTGGCAACTCTCACTACTTGCTGGGAAATTTCCAGGATGCTGTTCTTGCGCATGAGCAGGTACGCTGGATTTGTTTTTACAGTAGTAAATAAACTACGGTATCGCCCAACGTAATTATTAGACTAAAAATGAACGTACGCAGTCATTATTTTTGTGTATACATGTTATTATTGTATAATAGTTATTTTAATTACAATAACAAAAGTTAATTACTATATATCTAAAAGAATCACAGAAACGTAAATAACAATAATCCTAGTACAAGTATTATTATAATTACCGTAATTATTATTGTAAATACAAAAATAACACAGAAAGCAGTTCTGCTCGTTAAGCTAACAGATCATAAGCATTACGTAATGAAACCAGTCAAGATGTGCATTAGCATCTGGGCTTGACAAATTCTGACTTTTTTACAGCGTCTCCTTATTGCGAAGGAGTTTGGGGACAAGGCGGCGGAGAGGAGAGCGTACTGTAACCTTGGGAACGCATACATATTCCTCGGGCAGTTTGAGGTCGCGGCTGAACATTACAAGTTAGTTTAACGTTTTATTTACTACAATTGTATTTATTTTTGAGGCATATTGTTACAGTCGCTGCACAATAAATAATTACACGGGAAAGGAAGTGCTGGGGGCATGAGGTCATTCTGACAGTGTTTGTGTGTTTCTGATGATTGTGATGACATGTTGTTTGTGTGCAGACGGACACTGCAGTTGGCCCGGCAGCTGAAGGATCGTGCAGTAGAGGCTCAGGCCTGTTATAGTCTGGGCAACACTTACACTCTGCTGCAAGACTATGAGAGAGCCATAGACTATCATCTCAAACATCTCATCATAGCTCAGGATTTAAAAGACAGGTATTCTTGCACACAAATTACAGAAATGTCACAATCCAGAAAATTGTTAATCATCCTGTCTAATCCCGCTGTTGGATGGCTTTAGGATTGGAGAAGGAAGGGCCTGCTGGAGCTTGGGGAACGCCTACACTGCACTGGGAAACCATGAGCAGGCCATCAGCTTCGCCCAGAAACATCTGGAGATCTCTAAAGAGGTGTGTGCGTGGCCATATGAGAGAAGACCACCAGATTCCTCTGTACAGGAAATGGTTTGATGCTTCTCTGTTTATAGGTTTAGACAGAGGCCCCAGCGTGCTGGATTAGATTGATCTCTGCGTGTTTGTTTTCTTGCAGACATTTTCAGTAATGTTCTGTGTCTTTGTGTCTGCTCAGATTGGTGACCGCGGTGGAGAGTTGACAGCAAGAATGAACTTATCTGATCTGCAGCTGGTCTTGGGTCTCAAACAAAATAATTTAAACACAAACAGCCCAACCTTCATAGAGAGTCTTCCTTCAGACAGTAGTTCACCTGGTAACCACACACACACACACACACATACAAACCTCAAAAGGAATTGCTTGGATTATTCAGGTTTTGCTGACTGTAAAGGTTTTGCTGAAGTAAATCTCCCTCCACAGAGCGTAGTGTTTCCCAAGACTTAAAAATAAGTGCCCTTAAAGGTGCACTAAATAATCTTTTACAAAATATTTACTGCATAATGAATTGTACTTTTGACACACGTTAACATTTTTGGAACATCTGACATAGAAGGTTCCGTTCTTACCATAGAAGGTAAGAACGGAATGTGTGACTTATGGTGCCCCCTGCTGGTCAAAAATGGTAAATTAAGTGAAAATTTGCCAAGTCTACTGTAGTTACGTTACACGGTTCTTATTCTGTAGATGGAAGATCTAGAGGTGGCAGAAGACTCAGCATGGAGAACATGGAGCTCATGAAACTCAACGCTGACAAAACTATGGTGAGACATTCATTTTGTGAAGTAACAATCTTTTCTATATTACAAGTCTGCATTTACATGTCCTCATTTGTAAGTCGCTTTGGATAAAAGCGTCAGCTAAATGACTAAATGTAAAATGTAAATGTTGTACTTAGGAACCGGCCTGTGAGGAGAATACAACCCCCCAACAGAGCAAATCACCCACCAAATCGTCCATGGCCAAGACATCTTCCAAACTTTTCTTCATCAATCGCTTCAGTAGGAAAAAGCAGAAGCTGAATGGATCTAACTCCAGTACAACAGCAGAAAACCAGAGCAGTGATACACCTTCAGTCCCTTTGAACACACAGGTGCGTCTACACTGTCATAAACACTTAACACTAGCATGAGTCTACAACCGTCTTTCTTTCAGCAAAAGATAAACAACTTTGTTCCTGTTTCCAGTATGCTCCAGACACTCTGGGCGATGATGGCCTTTTTGACCTTCTAAGCCGCTTCCAAGGCAACCGCATGGATGACCAAAGGTGCTCTTTAGAGGACGGCAAAAGCCGTGTTCCCGCCCCTTCCTCTCCCTGTGAAACCCCACCCATAGCCACGAGGAAGTGTGAGTTAGCCCCTCCTCCCTGACTTGACTTACACGTTAACTATATTTTAAAGCTGTAAATTAAAGTAAATTAAAAACAAAATTTAGTTGTAATTTTTTTTAGTAAGAGGGGATTGTAGGTGAAAGCTGAACATAAATTAGCTGGGCTTAATGCTTAATTGTCATTAATGAGCAATGTCAGAAATATAACAACATTACAACATATAGCTGATTAAATCCAGCTGTTGGTCAGTGGCAGTCTCTTGATTTGTGTCTTGGTCATATTGTGCTGTTTTTCACCTCGTTCAGCTACTTCCGTGTCCGAAGTGGACGCCTCAACGCAGCCCGGGCATTTCCTAGACCTGCTGGCGAGCTCGCAGAGTCGTCGACTAGACGAACAGCGTGCCAGTGTAGACAGTCTGCCGGGTTTACGATTGGACCAGCGCCACAGCCAAGACGTTCTCAGCAAACTCATGGCCACTGCAGATAGCAAGGAACCAGATGAAGACTTCTTTGATATGCTGATCAAGTGCCAGGTAGGTAGCTGCCAGGTTGTGACTTTACGGGGATAGTAAGGTGATGATGTAGCGTCTTCGTTGAATTGTTGGCTTAACCTGTTGAAAACTCTTGCACAGGGATCCAGACTAGATGACCAGAGGTGTGCTCCTCCACCTCCTCCAACCAGAGGCCCCACAGTCCCAGACGAAGACTTCTTCAGTCTTATCCTTCGCTCCCAGGCAAAACGTATAGATGAGCAGCGAGTTATCTTACCTTCAGACCAATCCTGACTGACCTTCTCATGATGAAGC